>JAYJMH010066681.1:0-11587 GCA_036873815.1 Phacellophora camtschatica | reverse complement strand
AAACTGTGTAGTGATAAAACAGTAAAAATGTGCAGTGATAAATTATCTGTAGAAAGTTGAATTTCTGGTTAAATTTTGATTGTCGTGTATCGCTTTTAAAGGACATTTATGCAATTGTTACAGTCACCTGTTTGCGTCCAGAAATTCGATATAAAAGCCGAAGCGACTGGTGCAGCTAGTTTAAGCAGACTTTACATAACTCACAGGGCAGCAGCATCCATTGGGGCAGGGGACATTTGCCCCCGAATTTTCGTCAATTTTTTATTATTATTTAATTGGCGTAAAATTAGTGTAATAAACATTCAAGAACCCTGCTACTCTCTCCCCCCCCCAAAAAAAATTTTCTTGCTACGGCCTTGACTTAGGATTAGAACATAAGTATTTCATTCAAAAATTAATATAGTTTTATACGTTTAATGAAAAATAACAAAAATATCACAACCTCTTACCGAAGTAATGTTGCTGTAAAGAGTAAACATCAAGGCGATAATGTTCAAAAATCGCAACAAAAATATCCTTTGAAAAGAAATAGTAATTTACAATATTATTCCTTACAAACAATTAAGGAGCATGTGTTAAATACATATGGACTATCTTGACAATTTTCTTACACCCACCCCCTTCTATGCAAAAGAACATTTCAAATTTCATTCATTCCATTTCAAATATTTACAGAGGGTCGCCCTTCAGCTTATTGGTTGATTTACAAGGGGACCTACTTACAGATAAAAACGATTTAAACTAAATTTATTAAACATTCTGCTTACAATAAACAAGTGATGGAAATACAAAACACCAATTTTTAGTAATTAATTGATTATTAGTTGTTTAAATTTTTTTTATGGAAGTTGCCCCTTTTGACTGAACAATACTGAATGGACAGAGTTCTAACTGGGGAGATATTTCCGCAGAGGTGCCCCAGGGCTTTATTCTAGGACCCTTGTTTTTCCTTGTGTATATAAATGATCTAGCTGTAGGCTTGAAGTGCAATGTTAAGTTATTTACTGATGATACATCATTGTTCACAGTGATAGAAAATTCCAACAAAGCTGTCAATGACATGAACCGTGACTTGGACTTGATAAGTCAATGGGCTTATGCTTGGAGGATGTCCTTTAATCCTGATCCGCAAAAACAAGTTGTTGAATTAACATTTTCAAGGAAGAAAATGGAAATCGATCACCAAGGGATCTTTTTAACGACATACCTGTGAACAAAGTAAATAAACATAAGCATTTAGGAATTATCCTGGACTCAAAGCTATCTTTCTCAGCTCATACCAAATCAGCTATCTCTAAAACAAGAAAGGGCATTGGTTTGCTGAAATATCTCTCCAAATATTTGCCCAGGCATACCCTAAACAAATTATATAAGCTCTATGTTCGACCCCACCTGGACTTTGGTGATGTCATTTACCATATTCTTGCTAAAGTATGTGATTATGGTCAAAATATCATTTTACCAAATTTGATGGAAAACCTTGAGTCTGTTTAGTACTTTGCAGCTTTAGCTGTGTCAGGAACATGGAGGGGAATATCTTGAACATGGAGGGCAACATCTCGAGAAAAACTGTACAGAGAGCTTGGTTGGGAGTCACTGAGTTCCCGAAGGTGGAGTAGACGTTCTACAAGTTTGTAAATAATCTTAGTTCTGACTACACAGTAGATCCAATTCCCCCTCTTCATCAGTCGCAGTACCGTCTTCGAGACCAGGATGTCATTGGGCGATTAAAGGCAAGAACAGAAAAATTCAAATCTACCTTCTATCCATACTATACTGTTTATCCGAATGGAATAAGCTTGAGCCTGAACTGAGGCTTGCACCAGCTATTGCTGTTTTTAAGAAACAGCTCCAAGCAATAATCCGTCCCCCTGCAAAATCTGTCTTTGGAATTCACGATCCAATAGGCTTATCAAATTTTACTCAACTTAGGGTTGGTCTCAGTAAGTTAAATTTCCACAAATTCAAGCATAATTTTAGGGATACCATTAATCCAATGTGCCCAACAAGCGATGGCATTGAGGACACGGATCACTTTGTTATGCGCGAATCTTGAATCTATTGTTTTATGAAATTTTTTTTTTTGTTTGTACTCTATAATACATAATTCAAACATGGTTAATCACACATTTTTCTTTTGTACAGCATAATAACTTAACACATTTTGTACCTTATTACATTAACATAAACAACTTGAAGGCCTTTTTCGTATGCTTCGATTCTGGGTAGCTGAAAGAGATGTGTGTTATAGAATATGACATTGAAGCAGCAACCTGTACGATGCTATTTAAGAATAATTTATATGCGCCAATGATAATATTTAATGAATCAGTCAATCTAACAATTATTAGAGAATAAAAAACATTACAAGATTATGTTTTTGATTTTAAGTTTGATTTGATCTTAGGGTAAATGTTTTGGGGACAGCAAATAGAGACGTCAAATGTTCACCGTTGACTGAAACTAAAAGATCAATTTTTAAAGTTTAAATGCAACATAGATATTCTGTTTGCTCAATGGCAAAACAGAGATCAATAATGCATAATTTTAAAATGGAGAGAATCACACGGATGGTTTACTTTTATCTTGGAATAAATAAATAAGTTGCAGGTAGGAAAAGTAACATAAAATGTTATCTTTGATATCAACTAAAAGGTCAAATTAGGAAGCTTAAATGCAACATTGAAGTTACACCTTCTCAATGGTCAATGGTCAATGGTCAATGGTCAATGGTCAATGGTCAATGGCCAATGGCCAATGGTCAATGGTCAATGGTCAATGGTCAATGGTCAATGGTCAATGGTCAATGGTCAATGGTCAATGGTCAATGGTCAACGGTCAATGGTCAATGGTCAATGGGCAATGGGCAATGGTCAATGGTCAATAAAAATAAACATCTTCAGAAAATTATACCAAAAGTCTATCCAATTTTGGGATAAATCAATAAGTTGCAGAACAAAAAACGTTCTGTCAAATATTCACTTTATACTTTAACAAAAAGGTCAAATTTTAAAGTTTAAATGCAACATTGAAGTTTTACCTTCCTCTGAATGATCAATCGTCATTGGAATAATGGGGGAATAGTAGGGGCCGGAAACGATCTTTAGACATGACCTACTAAGGGGGTATAAATGGGTCTAAAATGCACAAGTATCTGCAAATGCATATGTAAAATGTCATATCGAAAAAAAAGAATATCTGAGAAGAATGCATTATTACTTGAAAAAAATAAAAATTTGGGTTATATTTTGAGCAATTTTGGGGTTCCCCAAATCTAATTAGCTGGAGGGCGGGGCGGCCATTAGGTACTCAAACTCAAGAGTAATGTATTATTTATAATTAAATAGCATCAACAAATTATATTAAGAGATTAATGCAATGTTGGGATAAGTGTTTACCTTTGACTTTAATTTAAAAATCTAACTTCAAAGTTAAAAAACGTTTTACCTGCTCAATGATCATTGGCAGGATAGAATTTAATAATGCAAATAACAGCGAGAATCCATAAACTTCAAAAAACGTTTTTCCGATCTAAAGTGGAAGAACAGAGAGTATTTCATTGATATATAAGGTCGAAAAATTTTAATTTCATCAACCAAGTTGGCACTAATGTATCGTTCAATTCCTACCCTTCTGGGATATCACGCAGGCAATTGCGACTATGTTTAGATGCCGAAATAAATGCTGCATATAATTTGACAAATGTTGAATTTTTAAATCGAGAAAACATTGCCAGCAAACGGACAGGAATCGAGAGCAGCACCACTGCACTGCATGAAATCATTTGGAAAGGTCAGAGAATTTTGGCATCGAAACATGGTCTCCAAAAGCTGAGTTGATATCCAGGATGATACAGGGTTAGAGTTAGTTGAATGAAACCCCAAATTTCAGTTTGCGCCTGGCAGTATTTTGATCTTTTTGGAAATTTCGTTGTTTGCTACTGTTCTGTTCTACATTTATGCCCTGTGAGTTATATTGCTCTGAAACATATTCATGAAAAATGTAGATTGCATTATTTCTAAATGTGGATCTTCCATTGCGTCGTCTGAATCAGCAATATTTTAGAAAACGTTTAGAAATATAGGAAATCCTTCGTGTTCCTCCAGAATACCAAATTTTAAAACAATGAACAACGTCGCTGACTATAAATGTTTTTGAATGTCAATGCAAGCTTTGAAGAAAAATCCCGGCCCCCGGGCATTTGGTATGTTCTTAGTGCCCGGCCCCTGGGCATTCGCCAGAACATTTTGCCCGGGGGGGATGGTCAGGGTAGGAATTGAACGAGACATAATCGGCTAATAATCAAACAAGAGGCCAAAAAGGCCTAAAATTAAAGTTTTATACCTTGCTTTCCACAATTGACTGTGTAATTCCTCTGTTATGTTAAAGGAAAGGCACCGTTAATGGCTTTCCCAAAGCCATAATAACTTATATTCAACAGATTGTAGCAGCGGAAATCATTTTTTGGATTTAATTTAGTATAATTCAGAGATTATTGGGTGGGCTTTGGGGAACAAGGTATAACTATTAATTGAAGCCTCTTATATAAGATTCAAGCCAAACAGAAGAAACAACACTTATAACGTGATGCATCTTTGAACAAGCCGGTAGAATCAATAAAATGTTGACAATGCCAAGAGAAAGTCCCAAACAGGGCCAGTTTTTCAGCCATAAAACTCAATGATTATTGGGTAGATTTTTACAAGCAGGGTATCAAACTATGAATCAATGCCTTTTGTATGAAATTCAAGCAAAAATAGAGGTATCGAACCCACAGTAGATTTGAAAACGTGGGGACATTTTTTTGTCACTCAATAGAAAAACACTGAAAATAGACAGACGTACTTGTACATTTGTGTTTGTTATTATGAACTCTGCAATTGTAATTTTGACCAAAAAGTAGTAAATTGTGACGCAAGCACCGGTAAAAATTGCACTGAAAAAGAAAATTGACAAATATAACAAGGTTTTAGAACAAACGTAATGTCATATTAAGTCTGTTCATGGATTTGAAGAACGGTATGGCAATTACTCGTCTAATTAGTGTGACGCTTTATTTTAGTAGCTACAACATGGTTACATTAACCAATGGTCTCAATTTCTCTCAATATTTATATTATATCATTATTACTACTTAATAGAAATGACCGTAAGAGATAAGACACAATTTTAATATTTATAATAATTATAATAATTAATAATTATAATTATAATAATTAATAATATCCTCAGCAACATACATAAATCGGAAAAACAAATTGTACAATGCGAAGTGATCGAATACGCACGAAAAGCTATCTTATCTTTGTCTTTGAAGATATCAATCTCGCAGTTGGTAGATGTCTTACTAGCCTGCGTTCACAGGCCGAGCAAAGGGGGTCCGTGAACGCAGACTAATGTCTTACCTGCTTATCATCCAAGCAATGAGCCTCCGCATGTATATAAAACATTTGTCTGAGCTGCAAAGTAAAAAAATTGTTAAAAAATGAATTCAGCAATGAGAAAAACCAGTTTGCTGCTCAAAGCAATTAATGAATGACTTGACCAATAATAAAAATATTGACTTTAGTCCAATGCAGCAAGTCCTAAGCAAGCTATTGTCCTACGTTTAAAAATGAAAACGTTTCCTTCGAATATAGTTAGACCAAGTTTATTCAGTACAAATTAAAATAAAGAAACATTTGAAGCTCAAATGAACCAAAATGTTAGAATTGCTACCTTGAAATTTTCTAAAGACTCAGAAAAATTGAAACAGTCTACCGTAGAGTTAGATTTGAAAACATATGACGTAAGAACCGTAAGAGACTTGATCGAAAACATAAGAACCGTAAGAGCCTTGATTGCAGGCATAGTTTGAAAAGTATCAATAAAAGCCAAATAACGAGCACTTCAAACTCGCATCAATCAAAATGTCAATAAACGCAGTTTTTAAAGCATCTAAACGATAATTGTTTATGCTTCAGAGCTGGGCTTAGCCATTTTATGACAGCTCGGCCATTCCATGAAATGCAAGTTTTATTTTACTGTTGAGCTTACCAAGCATGTTTACAAATAACGGAATAATTAGCATAATTACCAAGCTCTTGACCTTGCTTGATCAGCTGCATTAGCTTCAAACAAAAGATCCTACAAATGAAAAATAACGTTTCTATGTACCCTCAAGCATTGGAATGTCTACAAGGAGTGGAAGTCAGTGGCGCAACTAGTTGGTATCCTGGGGGTCCAGAAACCTTTTGCCCAAATTTTATGAGCATTTTTGTTATGACTTGGAGATTATACAGCAATTCTAAACGGAAATTCTAGGAATCTAAACCAACTACGAAGGAGGACAGTGCCTCTCATTTATAACGGAACCCATCTGCCCTTTCAAAATCCTAGTTGCGTGCCTGGAGACTGCCTGGAGATGGGTTGGGGGTAATTTGTGCAATAACTACTTACTTTTGCAAAAGTAGTGATTGCCTTTGCAACGCTAGTCTTTGCATCTTTAGTTGTGACTGAAAAGTCCCAAGTTGCCAACAGCAACGTAGAAAAAGGAAACCAGTCTTGAGAAGTATCTGTATTTATAGTGCTAAAATTGAGAAAAAACTCTCGAGAAAATCATCTAAAATTTACATATTGTTGATCATTTTTTGTTAATCATTTTTCTTAATTATCTATTTCAATACTGTTTTGACTGTCAAAAATGGTTAAAATTTAATCTTTAAAGTTTGTAAAAATTTTACATAAATTTCTTAATTTTTTTGCTGCTTCAAATTGTTCCTCATTATTGCGACAAAAAAATTTTTACAAGGTTTTCATCCCTTGCTCTTAGCTTGTGCGACACAAGAGTTTTTCATGAACTTACAGCATGTTATAATTCAAAACAACAAGAAGCATTATGCTTCAATCAATTTAGCGAAAGCGAGAAAAAATGAATTATTCAGAATATACAGACATACCTTGTCAGGATAGTAAGTAAACTTCCAAAAAAAGTCAAGAGTCCAAGAATTATGTAAGCAAAATCTATCCTGTAAGAGCCCAGAGTTGATTTATAGCTACCATAAAACATCCACGTATACTGTAGCTTTCCCTAGTAAAAGGATATTACTTTCGTCGGAAAATTTGTTACGTTATTTGGAAAAATTTGACATTTGGCCGCGGCCTACTTCTTCAAGAAATTATTCCCTACATAAAACTACTAACATAACACTGAGCCAATACTGCGCATGTGCACATTTATTTAAGGGACCGGTCATTAAATATAGCGAGGGGGATGAAGGAGAAATTGATTTGACATAAAGAATCTCAAGACCTCCCTAATATCTCCCAAATTAGTTGGAGACCCTATTTTGAATCACATTTTTTGGAGGATTCCACTTTTTAAAGTCAAGTTATTTTGCAGACTTTTATAAAAATTACAAACTTCTAAAAATTTTAAAGACCCTCCAATTTCTCCTCGCTTGAGGACCGGTCCTTAACTTCAAAAAATTATTTATTGAATGATTAGTGAATCATAAATTTATCAATATAATGTAGTTCATTAAATTATACATGTTAGTTTAAAAAAATCCATCACTGAGATAGTCTTTATTCCACATTCCATATTCTAGATTTTACATTACACATTCCAGGTTTTCAAGATAGTCTGGACTCATACACAGAGCAAATATCTGACTGCTGTTTTCTACAAAAATTCTAAGGGATCGGTCATTGAATATGGCGAGGAGTGGATGAGAATCTTGAAAATTTTATAAGTTAGTCTGCCGCAAAAAAAAGTAAACCTTAAGAATTGGTGACTGACCAGGGGTCTTTAATATTTTCTTAATGTCAAATAAATTGTTTTCTTCTATTCAAATGGACATTTTAAATGACCAGTCAATAAGTGTAACAAATAAAATGTCGTCTTACCTTCCCATCAAACAAATTTTCAGGTTTAAACGCAATGCTACTAATAGATTTATAATCAAAGCGTACAGCCGTTGGAATCACCAAAAATCCTAACCACAATATTGAGAGAAAAAAGTTTAGCAAAATTGCCCATCGGATGAATTTAAAGACTGCTGCTACTCCGCTGCCATAGCCACCTGAAAAAAAAGACTTCTGCATCAAATTCTTACCAGAGGTTTGCACTGTGTTCCAAAAATTAGCCAAAGCTATTTCCCGGTATTCTATGACAGATTTGACGTCACTCCAGTAAAAAGAGTATGTTACTGACCGGAGTGACGAGTGACGTCAAATCTGTCAAAGAACGCAGTGAAATAAGGGACTCGTGTTATAAGGAAACGGTCATTAGATACGGTGAGATGGGATTGGGGATAAATTTATTTTTTATTATTTAAATAAATTTTAAAAACTTTGCCACCAAAAAGGAAAAACCTTCAAACAAAAAAGATGCCTGACAAAGGGGGTATACAATTTATTTGGCAGATGTTTGGGGGTCTGAAAACTCCTCACCCCTCCCACCATCCTTAATTACCGTTCTCTAAATCCAATTGTGCAGAAATGCTGGGTGATCCAAAAACTCCGTTTGCTTGAAATCTTTGAGGCTACAATCTATATTGCCTCAAAACGATGTCGGAAATACAAACTTATACTTGATTACATTATTGGATTATTGTCACAATCATTAGATGATGATCTTAGGGTTCGTATTTTTTATTTCGGGTCTGTAATTTTTACTGTATGTATTTTCTATTTCTTATAAATGTTAGGGTGCGATTTTACATGTTAAAGTGGCACACTCAGGTCACATGCCTATTGAACTTACCCCCTCCCTTTCTCCCAGGAAATATTTACAAAGCGATACCACAAGGAGCACTGAAATATAACGTTTAACAATATATAAGGTTTTGAAATGTTTAGCAGTGAACCATGTGTCCCTACTAAGAAAAAAATAATTAATGTCAGAACAATATAAATACCTTCTATTGTCTTGATTTCTTTTCTGAAAAATGGAATTAGATCCCCATATTTGAATCTCAAGACATCTAGTTTCCACTGTTAAAAAAATAATTAAAATTCAATACATTTCAACTGTATGCAATACAGTAAAGATTTTGCAAACTATACGACCCAAAAAACCAATGTTATAAAGCTCGGGCCGTTAAAATTGGCCGTATTCAGATTACCAGAAACCTTAGTTTCTTGGGTCTAGTTGTGTATAGTTGACTGTGGTTGTTTGGAATAAAGCTTGAAGATATTTTTCCACTCTGGAACTTATTTGATTAATCCTTGTATGACCATGCCACTCATATTTTTTGCATCATTAGTTCAAGTAACTCCATTTAATTCTTTGAAAACTGATCTTCTTGACCTCTGGGGAGGCAATGCCACCTGACTTGGGTAGGAGGCGCATCCTATATTTTTTGGTATGGGATTTCAATTTCATAAATATATTTTTGAGTCTGAAAACATTTTTCATTAAAACTCACAATTTTGGCTCTAAAAATTTGAAACAGAATTTTTTGGTAAATATGAAGAAAAAGCATAGAAATGTTATTAAAAAGATGTTATAGGCAACAAAATTGCATCATAAGAGGCGCCATATTTTTATATTTTTGGGTATGTGTTTTCCTTCCATTATATTTTTGGGTCAGCTCAAGATTTTCTCGGACACGCCCACCTATCCATGTTAGATGGTGCTGTCCCCTTGGGTTCTTGAAGCGTGAACGTCTATTTCAGGGCGGCAGCGCCCATTGGGGCAGGGGGTAAGTTGCCCCTTTTTTAATTAACTATTAAATATTTGTATTGTTTATTTGACGGAAAAGGAAGGTAATAATAAATTTTCAAAACACTGTTGCCCCCCCCCTCTCCCAGAAAGGAAAGTTTTCCTTCCTACGGCACTGCTACTTTGCATTGGTGTGAGAAGTAGGGAAATTTTTAAGCAAACAATATTGGATATCTATTTCCACTACTATTTTTACTATACTTACTTTCAATGATCTGCAGCAGCCAGAATAACTTTTGTTTGATGATACTTCTCTTCTACGAAAAATATTATTATTCCACAAGAATCAGGTCTGTTTATTGGTAATGCTTTATTTTCAAGTAGTACAACTTCACTGAGGAGCAAGGCAGACTTTGTAGAACAAAAGATTGAGTGCAATCATAGGTGTGAAATTTATTCTTACAAATTTTAAATTGCACCGTTATACAAGAGGGGGTATTTCATAATTTTAATACGGGGGTCCATGTCAATATTTGGGGTTCTACATTTGGATTTCTTAAATCAATATTTGGAGTCTGTGAACAATGTTTTGGGTCCGTGAATTCAAAAGGAAAGAAAGGTGGATGTTTGTGGTCAGTGAATTATGCCCAGCAATGTTTATGCTCCGTGAAAACTTTCAAAGAGCAAGACTTAAAAGGTTTTGGACAATAAATTCCCCAGAAATGATTGGTCATGAGGATAACGTTCTATATTACGCATACATTTGAATTAAACATTAAGTTAATAGTCATCAAGCACTGATAGAGTACATTGGTATGACTGCCAAATTCTTTATTTCTGGACCCTCACCCTTTTCAGGTCAGGTGCTGAGCACTAGCATATTTTTTTGTACTCAACGTAATTAGTTTCTGAGATACCAAAATAATTTGAGGCAAACCTCAGCCTGGCATTTGCTACTATTTTTATTTTTATTGATGAAAATGGTTGTTCTTATAAAAATGTTTTCTCAAAATGCACAGACAATGTACGCATTGGGCATCTGCCCCTTCCACCCTTTTTCAATTGGGCAAAGGGGGTTCATAAATAATATTTTCAACAAATGTAAAAAAAAAACTCCAGTAAATTTGTTTGTACTATAAAATATGCAACAAATGTCTGCCCTGCCCATCCCTAAGCCTACTTGCGGCATCCCCGATATATCGGCGCTAGCTACTTACAATCTAATATGGCGATTTACAGTTCCGTGGTTTCTCTGCAGCACAAGCTCAGGATCAAAAACCTCAAAATTTCCTTCCCGAATGATCAATTGTGGTGTCATACTGCCATCCTTTGGTTGTGTACTTCTGTTTCCTTTGTTTAAATGTCGCAATAACATGCGAACTCCAGATGTTTTAGATTTAGGCCGCGCCTACAAATTTAAAAGAGGGTGGTAAAGGGGGGTCCTGATCACGGTTCACGAAATAAATTTGACCGAATTCACGGCTCACACCTTACAATTTATAGATTTTATGGAAAATATCGTTCACTCAAAAAACTGGGTGGTAGAGCCCTTACAATAGAGTTTTATATATATAACAAAAGGAATCGTTCATACAATATAGATATTTTACATCATTCATACAATTTATCTCAATCTCAATGTCAGTTTATATTCTTACTATTATTATTACTATGGAGGTTTTAGACAACTCTGTACTATCCTATTATCAATTGCCAAACGGCATCCCTGAATTGAGTCGAGTTATCGTATTTAACGTGCCTAGCCCGCAAAAGTCTCGAGATGACTTGACAACATAATAACAACGATTTAAAATGATATGAAAAAAAACAATGGAACAAAATTAAGATTTATAAAAACTCCTTTGGACTCAAAGAATATATTAAACACAGTGCTGGTACAAAACTGTTAAAACTAAAACTAAACATGATTGAATTAAAAGC
>JAYJMH010066670.1:0-11588 GCA_036873815.1 Phacellophora camtschatica | reverse complement strand
CTTTTACTCAAGAATGGGTCATAATAATTGTCACATTCCGGATATCGCTCTCTTCGAGGGAAATATTTATCACTGGGAAATATTAATCGCTCCCAAATGACATCCTGGGCGCGTGTCTGCCCGCGCGCCCCCACTGAAAGCCCTGTGGTAATTGAATTTCTACCCAACTCCAAATTCTTTAATTGCAAATCAAAGTTAGGTGACTTTTACTCTGATGTCAAATACAGTAATTATAATAGTACCAATACTCCATTTTGGAACATTTACAAGCAAAAATGTTGAAGCTAGGCAATAAAATTTAACAAATTTACTAATGAGAAACATAAAAATTTATTTAAAAAATCAACTGTCCAAGTGTTAGCATAATGGTGATATATATAATAAAAGACCAAAATTTTCCATTTCGTGAAGCATAGTAACATGTCTAATAATATGATATTCTAATAACATCAGATAAAATTCTGTGCCAAATTTTTTGAAAATAATGTGAAATTTATAACCCAATTCATTATCTGTAGAAGCCACAGGCTGAGTTTTTGGCAATGATGACCTGATGACGTAATTCGGCAATGAAGACCTGATGACGTAATTCGAGGATTTTGAAACTGAGGATCAATGTTGTCAAAACGAGGTAGAGCAGAGAACTTGGTTTTTGTTTTTATTTTTACACATGGCGGCATTTTTTTCTCCAAGCTGCGAAGAAGCGCTAACTACAAGCTTATGTTATCAGTTGTTGTAAGGTGAGCTGCAATTATATAAATTGTACGTCATTGCAAATAAAACATCTCTCCACGGACCACAGCTAAGCATTGCTACAGCCAGCTCATCGTGGACGTGCCATGGCCATGCCACAATGCAATGCACATTTTCATATCATACATAAATTATTAATATAATTTTTTTAAGTTAGCACAAAATAATTAGGCGTCTGTTAAAAAAAGGAAGCCTCTCGGCCTCAATGCAGTAACCAAATTACAGGAATATATATCTACTTATCTCTTTTACCTAGGGTGCCAGACCAAAGTGATTTCCTTGTAAAGTCCACGCCGGATTATGTAGGCCACGACAATACAAGAACAATAACAAATTGTAACTCCACGCCGGATATCTCCGGCATAGGCTACATGGAATTCAGTCTGGGTGCCAAAAAGAAATTTGGAGAGCAAACAAGGGGCAAACAATAAAAAGTAATGACAATATTATGATTACAAAAGGAAATAGAGTACATACACTTTTGTATTTTGATTATATTTTTTAACAATATAATAATGATTGCTTTGGTAATCCAATTAGAAATAAATTGGTCTTCCTTCAACAGTCAACACAGATAATGCGCACTTGATATCAGCAATGCGATCCTGGTCGCTGTCAGTCTGTAATCTTGGAGTAGACTGTAAAAAAGCTGGCTCAGTCTGAATCCTATTGTTTGAGACCAATAGGATTCAGTTTGCATCTTCATGAATGTTTCACACTGTCTGACCAACATGGGTTGAATCTGTTAACACAAGATAATATTTTAATGACAGGATGCAATTTGCAAGATGCAGTTTGGAATTTGTCCAAAATAAAATAGAAAATCATTTAAATTATGGAAAACCTGCCTAGATAGACGTATAAAATACAGGCTACTTTATTGACAGTATTTATTGACAATCATTCAAAAGCAATCAATTTTCATTACTGAGCTTGCAGTGACCAGCCCCCGCCCTGACCCTTCTAATTTCAATGAAAAGAAGCTCAATGATTCTGAAATATTTTAAAGCTGAATTACAATTTATTCTGTAATATCATGAAGTTGAATTTGAATCTTCAATTATAATTCAACACTCTCAGGAGTACAACTGATACCATAACTACATACAGTACAATATGAAGTGGAGAAAATGTATTTAAATACTACATATACTAATTGTTGATATTTATATCTTGTTGAGAAAAGTTACAATAAAACGAATACATACATGAAGGTACCTACATTACAGAAAGTTTCTTATCATACTATTATAAAACCTTTGCACGTGGGCAGCTTTGTGGCTTCTTTCATAAAAACAGGAACTCAAAAATAACTAGAGATCTTGTGTGTGAATTTGACAAAAGAAAATACGAGTTGATTTTAGCAAATTCAAACAATTTACTTTTGCTACAAATGATTTGTAAAATAGAATGGATGTACGTGCAAAGGCTGGTTCAAACCCATCCAGACTCATTTAGCATGCTAAAGGTTTCAGTTAGAAAATCATACAGATTGGTATAATGGGCAACAAACAAATTTCCAGATTGGTTCAGCTACCCATCAGCCATGTGTAGATTTATTCCTAGATTGAATATGATAAGGTTATTTCCCAGAGATCTTTGGCACAGAGAAAGGTTGCTTCCATAAAAATGCCATTTGGCACAATCTTTGGCACAGAGAACTGCCAAATTAAATCTTGTTTACAATACAAATTAATACCCCTGCGGAAAGTCAACCATCATCACACAGTCATGGTTCATGACTCTCTCATTTCTATCCATCGACAAAATAAAAATAAATTCATTCATTCATAAATAAAAATTTGTTTTGGCTAAACCTTTCTAGCCTTCTCTTGATTCGTATCTATCCATGAAGAATTCTTTACATCTTTTCCAGATTTTTTTCTCACTGCCTTTTTGTCAAATGTCTGCTTCTTCTCAGGAGCAAATCTATTTCGATGGATTCTGGGTCTTTCATTATCAATTCCGCCTGGCCTCCAATTTGAATTTGGAAGTGTTTCTCCTCCTGGGGAAAAATCAACCGGTTGCGGTACAACTAGTGCTTCATAGTACAACAAATTTGCACCTTCGTAGGCAACTGAAATGCCTGGAGATACGAAATGTGGAACGAATTCTTGAGCAGCGACGCTCAGAGTTTGCGAATGTTGATCTTTATTTTTGCCATCAGCATGAGTGTCACTTTTTAGGCCAACATCGTTCTGCAATTGCGTTTTACCACCGCTCGGTGAAAACTCTTTAGCATGAACAGAAAACGCGAAAGCCATTACTGTTTGTCAACAGTTCTTCCAAAGATCTTAAAAATCATTCTTGCAGCAGATGAGACAATCAGCATTTCGTGGGGACGGAGACGAACATTTCAAGTGACAAAACTTCAGTGCACAGTTTTCAAAACAAACCATCAGCTTTTTGAGAGGATATTTCCCACGTGACTTTGTAGCAGCAGCAACAACTTAGTGACAATATTTCTGTGAATCTGTGGAGTGAAACCGTGAAACCAGTGAAACACACTCCGCCAATTTTTTCGGCTAGACAGAAGTTTAGCGGACCAGTTATTCTTCGCCAAATTTTGATTCATTAACTGCTTAAAACATTAATTGAAGACTTGCTTTACCTCTTAAATGCAGGGGTTTGGTTTGAAATGCAGCCTCCAAATGTATGAAAGAAAACTCAATAGATGCCCCATAAATTATTTGATTCAAGCCGTAAAAACGGAAAATGCAACGTCCTCTGGAGCAAAAGCAATCGAATTTTTGAAAATCATTGAAAACTTGGTCCGCAAAAGTGCAGTCGATTTATAAGTGTCAAGGCAATTTATAATTAATAAGGGGGAATTATGTTAGTGTCAAAGCAATTTATAAAAAAATCAAGAACGGGGTATTATTGAAAAAGATCTCGAATTCGCGATAATGATCTGAAGGAACTCACAGAGAAGAATGGTGTTGATAAAAACCGAACGAGTTCTTTAGTTGAATCGTGCTTGGTACCCAGGTTAAAGTCTAGACAACAAGAGAAAAAACGTGTGAAGTTTCATTCATGCGGCAATAGTGTAGCTCTGGATGTTCATGGATAAATTGTCACGTGTTGTACAAGGGGCTGGGCTACGAAAATTTATCACCCCTGCTTGCTGGGGCACACAAAGGCTATTTTACTAGTGTGCAAAAATGTTTGGGTTATTTTTGAAGAAGCTTCCAATTGGTGCGCATACGGAACACACATAGGTCTTTAACGTTAGTTCGTGTTTAAAGTGTTTGAAAAACATTTGTCGGAAAATTCTGATTATTCGCCCACCCTGAAATATAGGTCTTACTGTACCCCTTGTCGTCCACTTTTCCTGCCAACCAAGAACAACAAAAAACGGACTTAGTGTTATTTTTTAAAACTTTCATCCAGGAATGACTCTTATTCGAATTCACTTACCTTTGTTCTTTTCGCAGGATTTTTCAAAACAAGATTTATCCATACCAAATCAAATTTATGCATCATCTGTTTTACAAACAAAAAAATTGTCATGGAATCGAAATTCGACTGAGTCGAGAGGTCGCAAAATTTAAATATGAAAAACGATTAGCCAATGTAGAATTTGAAAAATAAATTCTTTTAATGCGGCATAAATTTACGAACTCGCATAAATTTACACAAAATTTGCAGGTAAGTAATTACCAGGAGTATAGACGGTCGGTCGCAGTAACGCTCCTCCCCAACACACACGATCCATTTACATGGTTTTTTATAGTGCTGTATTTCTTCAGTATTTCCCAGCAGTATTTCTTCTGGATGGTAGGTGATGAATGAATTCTGGGTACGAGGTTGATAATTTTGATAAATTGCCATAATGACAGCATTACATACCTTACATACGTTTTGTAAACATTAACCGAGTTGTAGAAACTTTATGTGAAAATGGACCCAGTGTTAGAGAGCTTGGGGAAAATGGACTGAGGATATTTTCGAAACATTGCTCACGATTGCACTTCATTCTTTACCCTAAAAATCTTTTCCGTTCAGTGCTTACTAAAAAATTCGATATAGCCCTCCCAATAATTCTAAGAACAATAGTAAGTTAATTTTTTTTTATTCATTAAATCTTTGATCTTTGTTCTCTAATGTTCTGAGAATAATAAGCCCCCCCTCTCAAGTTTGTAAGAAACGTTCACCATTGAGTAGGAAGGATAAATGAAGTATCTTGAAAAAGAAATAAGACATTTTTCGAAAATAACATATTTGTTTGATTAGCGAAAAGCTAATATTTTTACAATTAAATTGCAACGAAATTTATGTTGATATCCTGTATATCCTATACTCTAGCCAGCTTAAGAAGGATTTTATAACAAACATAATTATACGTCAGCTACTAACCCTAAAAAAATTAAATGTAAAAATTCAATTCATATTCAATGGATCCATTTACCTTATCTTTTTAAAATTGTTCAATTTCAAAATTATATTACAATAAAATTATAATTTTTCCATCACGTATGTTGTTAGTGGCGAAGGCAAAGAGAGTGCACGATATGGCCAAAAGGGTATATTCATCCCCTCGTCATACGGACCGCATCTCGCCAAACCTATTGCACACCATCAACAAGGCTACTTTCGACAGGGACTTCAGTGTAACTAATCAATGATGCGTTCTCCTCAGTGTCCGTTTCATCTGTGCCGCAAGCTATGTCTCCTTACGTCGACTTTTCTGTAGAATGCACGACCACAAACCTTGCAAGCGAACGGTTTTAGACCAGTGTGCCGTCTCATGTGCGTCAGCATATTTGAGGATTGACTGAAGACTTTTCCGCAAACAGAACAAGTATGCGGTTTCGCACCGGAGTGCATAAGTTCGTGTTTTTTCATGTCCGACTTTCGTAAGAAGCTTTTATCGCAACTGTTGCATTGGTACGGTTTGATATTTGTGTGAATCAATCGGTGGGTTGACAAACTCGACATCCTTTTGAAATATTTCCCGCAAACGTTACAGTTATACTTTGTGGCTGAACGATTCCTCATCTTAATAAACGGCTGTGGAATGACTACTTCGAATTCTTCATTGTCCGAATCAAACTGGTTGTGAACCGGACTCGGGATGAAATCACGACACTTGGACGATGGTGATGAACAGGTAGATGTCCCGGGTGACGGCAAAGAGCCTTCGCTGCCAATCGAATCGCAGTATGGAAGTTTCCAACCTAAAACTGTAAATTATTTTATTTTTATTTCAATTGATACTCAACGTGTAGCTATTGCAAAATTAGAACGATATTAAAAGAACTATACTTTCGAAAATACCGCAGTTGAATTCTCTTTACATCTGAAACTTGAAACACTATTTCGATTTGCCTCTGTAGGAGCAATTTTGTAAAACAATAAAGTGTAGTTGTAAAGATTTCAGCAAAAATTCAGGATTACCTTAGCGCCAGACTTGCTCCAAGTCTATTTTGTTTCGTTAGTCAGTAAAAAAGATGTCTCACTGCGGAGGAAATTACCCTGCGGGGGAGGGACCTCAAGAAAATAAGAACGAAATATTTCGCCGGAGCAAGTCTACCTTCGTTGAGTTGAAGGTGTAAAAAGTATTCCTCGGTGACAAATAGCATTGTTATGTTTACGGTTGTTTAACTGCAAAATCAAGGAAACAACCTTGAATAAAATAACATAATTATCTTGTGTACCTCTGCCGAAGAAAGTGCCTCTAGCAAACGTTATGTACCGCAAACCTCGTTTTCAAGGCAAATTTTAAAATGAAAGACAAACAAAGGAACATAATCTCGCATCGATGTTCGACTGACTCCTATGAGAATCGAAAAGATAAAGCGCTACATTCCAATGGGATTTGAATATTGATTGCATTAACAAATATTGCATACAATAACATAATTTATGTACAAAGAGTTAGACTGGCTGCACAAATCATTTTTAAGTTATTTGATTTAATTGCTGAACGCAAATAAGCAACTGGTAATTAGACAAGAAAAATGTTGTCCAAATAAGATTCAGTCAGCAGATATTCCCTTTTCTGTTAATTGCTTTTTCTTAAAATCATCGAACAAAATAATAAATATCCATAACATTAAATAGTGTTGAACCCATTATCGTTTATTTTTATTATTAAAATTATCATGATAAATTTAGCATGACGTCATGATTAATAAATGAATATTTAAATTGCATCCAGGCAATAAAATTTAAATTGACAAATAACGGAAATTTAAATTTACGGAATTTAAAAGTGATTGCTCTCTGTCATAATTTGGAAAATTTGATGAATTGATTTACATACAGCTTGCCCATTCTTTGTTTTACATTGGGTCATTATTTGTTTTAGGTCTCTCTTTACATTTAATTATATCAAGATAAGAAAAGGTTCCTCATTTTATCTTGATTATATGCATTTCTTTATTGCCAAGTAGGCTTAAAATTAACAAAATTTTCAACAACAAAAACATATTATAGCTATTTAGGTACACAGTGGCATTTATATATTTGGATTCTAACATTTCCATTAAATCATCGACGCCCTGTTCACACGGGAACGCAATCGTTCCTTTCTGTTTCGATTCGTTCCAAAAAAAGGATTTTTTTTAACTTTTGTTCCAAAAATACTTCAACTTCTCCGGTTTCGCTCCGTTTCATGTGAACAGGCTATTTTTCCGTTTCAGAAACTGGTGCAGAGATTGAACGGAACGATTGTGTTCCCATATGAACAGGGCCTAAGAGTTGAGGTTATTGGGTTGGGTGTTCTTTTCTCATTAGGTTACCTACATGGTGGTGGACACCAGAGATCATGTGAACTCAATATCCGCAGGCTACCACCCACATTAGGACACATACACATATTGCAGTAAAAACCCCCACACGAGAACGACAACTTACAAGAATCTTTACCCCAAAATTTTCACTGCAAATTTCAGAAAAAATATGGAATTTCGATGAGAAAATAGATTTTGATAGCCAATAGGAGTTGAAATAACGCAGCTTCTACACCTTAGCTGACCCGTCATTTGAGTATTTTGAAATTGTTGTTGTTCTTATTTAAAAAGAAAAACTTGAAACAATAGCAACAATAACACCAGATTGATTTCATGCATCTTATTATTTTCCTATTTACGTCATTATCCATGCTTCTTTTGTAACAGGGAACTTTTTTAACAAATGAAAAGTAAAAATACCACTAAAAATAAAAATACCACAATTGAAAGAGCTTGCCCACGCCTTTTTTCTCAGCATTGATGCAGCAATCAATTGAAAACCAAAAGAAAACCAAATTAAAAGGGTATGTTATCCATGGTTGCCTGTGCAAACAAAAGAACTCCGGGTAGCCGAAACTATTTACTTAATTTCAAGGCAAGGTGTCTTCCAGATTCTGCCTGATTGAGAAAATTATCCCGGGTAGCAGAGACAAAATCTTCCAGTTTCAAGCCCACTCAAGTGATTTTCTTTTTGCATTCGCCACAATCGAATACAAAAATTCATTCATTCTCAGAGAAAATTCATTCTCTCAAAGAAAACCTCACCAGCATGGGCGTAGCAAATAGAGAGAGTAGCGAGCCCAGGCAGAGTAGGGTGGACCAAGTAAAGAATTCATTGCCGAGAGGACAGGAGAGGTATAGTTAACCATTTTAAAATCGTTTTTGGTTAACAACAAATACCGACCTAAAGAAAGTGGGGTGGGCATGTTCACCCCAGTCCACCCCCTAGCGATGCCCCTGTCGGTGGCCAAAAGGAGTCCCGGGAACGGCTGTCCTCAGAATGGAATCTTTGTTTTATGTGCACGGGACTATGCACCTACACGAGACTGTGAGATAATGTTCTCAAACAGACACAATTTGGAATCAACATCAAATTTCATGATGTTGCAACTAAAGTTTTCTTGCTCAGCAAATTTAAATTTAGCATTTTTTGAAATATAGCAAGCAATGTGCTGCCGAGCCCAGCTTGCAAAATTACACTGAACCAGTTGATCGTTACTTATATACATCTAAAAGAACTGGCCCCACCTGCCCTACAGTGTTTTTTAATTTTATTACCACTTTTTTAATTTTATTACCATATGGGATCCAGAGCCCTCTAGACTTTTATAAGCAAAAAATTATTTTTATTCCTAATACTAAACTAAAAAAAAATTTCTTCCTGCAACAAAATCAAAAATTCCATTAAGATTAAAATTGTTTTTTCCTTCTTTATTTAAAACAAACTGTAAATAAAACTAAAACAGTTTTTCAGTGAATATTAATTTTATTTGCTTCAATGAGTAAAACTCTTATTTTTGAAACTCTTTCAACTTCTTCGAGCTTTCATTACACTGTTAGACGTATTGATATATTAAAATAAACCCATACTGTAATTTTATATTTGATGACAGGCTACCATCATGAACCCAGAATCGACTAGCTATCAAAGCAAAGCGTTGCATGAGCAAGGCCCAAAATTCACTACTATGCAGGGCTGTAAGAGCAACACTCTTTCTCCTTTCTGAAGAGGTGGAGTATACTTCTAAAAGACATATTTCTGGATTATTACATTTCTGAGGACTGTCCAAAGATACAAAGAGGGCGTGATAAAACTAACATTTTTTGCCTTTTATATGCTACTCTTTTGGCATGAATCTTATTTCTCTAAAATTGTTGAAAAAATAAATAAAAAATGTTCACCTCTCAGACGATCGTGGATGAATTCGCTTTCTGAAGTAGAGTTTTCGAATGTTTCGTCATCATCATCATCATCATCATCAAACTCGACAACATGAGCGACATTTCTCTTAATAAGAAAAACACGAGGCATTTCTATCTTGGATTAGTCTTTGTGTTTTGATAAAGTTTCCAGTCTTGTTGCCGTTCTCGCGCTTTTTTTACGAATGACGAAATCAAGATCAACTTTCCTAACTAGCTTCAGTTGAACATTTTCCTCTTAACTGGCTCGTCAGTCAATTTCCGGGTAATTAATCGCTTTAATTGCCCTAGATACAAATATGATGCATTGTTCTATGAAATGGCATCACCACGCAACTGAAGAATATTTGTGAAACAACTCATGCTAGAGTAATTTGCAATTGCTTTCCAGAAACCAAGGAGCAATTTATTTCATTCAGTAGCAAATTCTTTCCTTCAGCAAAGTCTGCAAAAAATAAGACAATAAGAGGCGTTTTCCATAATCTGAAAAAATTTAAACTTCTGAAACCCTTTTTTTAAACAAGAACAATTTTATAAGAACACAGGATGAAAGTTTGGGAAAATTGGGAACATTGTAGGCTAACATTTTTGGCGTTCTGATGTTTCCTGCTCAAATTTATAAAAGGATTTGTGGCAAAACGCAAAGCAAGAACGATCGGAACAACAATATTATTTTATAAGAACACGGAAAATTTTGTTGTTCTTATGTTTTATAAAAACACGGAAAATTTTGTTGTTTTTTGAGATGAAATTTAAAAAATGCTTCGTCACGAAAACACTTTTGTCCCAACAACTATAAGTTTCAAATTCCACGCAATCTGAGGGACACTTTCCTCGAAAAGAATGCCAGATTTGTTTTAGAAGAAAGGGATTGTTAGAAATTTTGAAATTTGTTTTCTTCAGAAAACAAGAGGATTTTAGGGAGTTAAATGCTCCTCCTCGAAGCATGGGCTTTTAGAAACGGGAGTGGCTGTTCTTCTCCGTGTTCCTGCACCCATGTTTCCTCCTATGTATACTTGAGCACCGTAAAAGTGGGGTACAGGGACACAAGAAGAATGGAAGAATAAATGCAATAGAAGAGTATCTCCTTCATCCTTGGTTTTTTTATTTTTATTGCTGTTTTGTTCTCTTTCCTTTCCATTTTTCTTAGAATATAAAATAAGACATTTTTGGTCTGCCTACCAGGTCTACCACAAGGGACTAAAATATTTTATTTTGCATCATTCCATCCTCTCAGAACATCAAAATATTGCAATTAAATAATGTGAATGCCGTTCATCAAAGTGATTTTCATCCGTTTTTACCCTGGGTATCCAACTGAAGAGAACTGTTTTAAAGGTTTGAAAAAATCAATTTAAGTTACCTTATCAACCAAACATTGACAAAATTGCAAGGGTAGTTAGAAACTTGTCTTTTACTCACCACATCAACATCTGCACGAAGTACTTGGGGTACCGAAGTACACCCTAATTTAAGTACAGTTAAGTATGAAGTTCCGAAGTGCACCCTACGTTAAGTAGGAAGTACCGAAGTACACCCTAATTTATAGGTACGGGTATGTGCAACTGATAAGGGACGGGTTTTATGGCATCACATTTTCTTAACATGAGTATGATTTTTCGAAAAAAATTATATAATTTTGGGTTATAAACATTAACAATTGTCCTTAATTTTTGCTGGTTCGGAATGAAACAAAATATTAATGTTTAATATATACGAACATTTGAACATGAAAGATGGATTCGGTTGAAAGTCTCAGCGGCACATCCTTCCGACCATAGAACATGCACCCATCCCCCTCCTCCCCCCCGGGCCCATAATCATACATATTATTTCAACACTTCCACGCCTACCTCATTCAAAAACAAAAACACAGCATCAACAATAAAAATACCAGTGCACTAAATGGCAGCTCTTTTTGTCATGATAAAGCCACACAAAATGCATTTTGTCTTTTATTTTTTCGATTTTATTTTTATCGCCTACTGACCCACCACGATTTCATTTTCTTTCTGAAACAAAAAATGCTCAAGCTATGAGATTGCGATGGAGTAGGACAATGAGACAGTGTCTCAAAATAAAGTTCACCCGTTTGGTGGCTTGCACCTCGAAACCGGTAGGGCCAAAAACATCAATTTATTTTGAAAGCGACGTCCGAGGGACAAAATTAGAATATGCGAT
>JAYJMH010066659.1:0-11588 GCA_036873815.1 Phacellophora camtschatica | reverse complement strand
TCGTATTTTGCACGTACCGTGTCCCAGTCCTGGGCATCTGCTATCTTTTTTGTCTTATAATCTAAAACAACTTTCATTAATAACCCGACTTCCTCCTCAGTCCAGTTGAAGTTCTTTACTCAAGTTTTCTTGGAGGGTTCTGCCATTTTTTATAAGCTTGCAAGCAGACTTTGTGGCGCGAAGTTCAAGAAACTTTTGTGGCGCAAAGTCAAAAGTTTTTTCTTTTGTCCTATCTGGTTGCTGCGCAAGTTGGATCTGGTTTGTCCCAATTCCGTGTGCACGCAAACACTTTTGGGTCCGATACAGTGTGCACGCAAACCAAATTTCAAAATCCGACCAAAATCTCGTGTGCACAGAGTCTTAGCCTCAACCTCGTGCGTCTTAAACAAAATTAAAACCAACTCAAAACGTTACAGATTGCTGGAATGAAACTTGAAATTTGACATTAATTGTTAATCTATATAAAATTTTAGCAATTGTTAGTCAAATCTTTTTGAAAGAATAATCGAGAAGTGAGTCCAGACATGAATTGTCAATAAACAAAACCAAACATTTATGTTGTAAAATATATTTTCTGCAAAGAATGAATTCTCCTATGCATAAAAAATGAATTCTCCTATGTATGTAAAACATAAAAAATACACACTCACCTTCAATGGCAATTCATTTGGTCCTGGGGTAATTTTGTTGAACTCTTCAATGTCCTCAGACGTGCAGGTGACCAAATCAATGACTTTTGTGATTTTGTATCCAATTTTTATCCATTTCTTTTCTGCACTGGCAATATCATACTTCGCAACAACGTAAGATGTCGGGCAACTGCCGATTATTGAATCCTAAGGAAAACAATACGATTTTTAGCATCAACGAGGCATTTAGCAAATGAAATTGAAGCAAAACAATGGAATTCAATTTAACTTCTCAAGATCATTGAAATCTGCTAAATTTCATTCGTCCTATGATGTTATGTTGTTTTCGCCAAATAAAAAACAGATTACACACAAAACTTAAGTTAACAGACCTTGCATATAAATTACACACAAAACGTAAGCTAACAGACCAGGAATATAAAATAATGACGAATAAAAATGACATATAAAATAACAACAAAACAATACCGCTTACCTCTTGCTTGGTAAGCAATTTAGTTGATGTCAATTGCGCTTCTGCAATGGTCATGTCAACATTGAAAAGATTGATGATTCCCTTCTTGAAGTTAACAGAAAATCTCGCATCTTTCTTCATGGCGAAAACCTTCTGTACAATTCCTTGTTTGTATGAAAACGTGATTGGCATGAGAAGGAATTTTTTCCAGTCCTTAAATCCAGTAGTCTGTTTCCAAACTTTAGGTCCATCTGTATACTTCGGATCAGACACGCGAATCAAAAATTTGCTCTTCTCTGAAATCTATAGTTGAAAACCAATACGAAAAAGTTGAAATTAAAAACCCAAAGATGTAGGATAGCTGATAAAAATGCATTCGAAAATCAATAAATCTACAAAACTAAGGTCTAAGCCCAGCGATTAAATTACACCTCTGTCCAAACGTTTTATTCGAAATAGATTAGTTTCCGTAGAAACTAGAAATTTGTAAATATTTACTTTCTTTCTAATTAAAACAAGATGACAACCAAAACTTCAACAAAAAAATTATTTGCTTTCTTTTCGTTAATGAAATGTAAAATGATATTTTTTGACATATATCTCATCCTCCTTCCTGACAATTAAAAATGGCGTCAAAAATAGAATTCTAACCTTGAGCATAAATTTATCAACTGCAATTGGATGCAATTCAACAATGCAATCGACCAATGTTTCAATAAACTGAGATTTCATAAATGGAAGCTGCGAAGGCGTGATTACTCCTCTGTAGTGGTAAACGTGCTTCATGTTCTTTTCATATCCACCTGAAGAAAATGGTTGGAATAAATTACAAAACTATTTGCTTGAAGTTAAAGATTTACAGAGAAAGAATTAGCCCTTGTTATTAAAAGTTAAATTAAAAACACCACACAAATCACAAAAAGTATATCAAGCTTGGCAACGCCTAATTTTGTAATTTTTAATTATAAAACATTTTTATTATAAGCAGATGAGTCAGTGAGTGGATCAGTTTGGAAATATGCCTACTAGGTATGGTGCGTCAGGGAACTGAATTGTAAGTTCTTTTTACATGGTCTGCCGTGTATACGCTCTACCTGATCAAAATTAATGTTTAAAAAAGAAAAAAAAAGTTTGAGAAGCATATGATATTATTCTAGCAATTTTTGCATTACATGGAAAAGTATATGATAATACTTGCGACTTTCATTAAATTTGTAATAAAAAATGACTGCATTGGAATGTCCAAAACCTGAATCATTCGTGGCACAAATTTTCGATTTTTTCAAACCGAAAAATAAAACGATCGATTCTATGACTAATGAATTTGGATTAAAGTCTGTATTGAATTTGTAATAAAAAATGACTGCATTGGAATGTCCAAAACCTAAATCTTTCGTAAGATAAAAAGTAAAATATTTTACCTTTCCATCTAGCTGGTAAGGCTGACGCTGCAAGAAAATAAAATTACGTATCAAACATAAATAAAAAATTTCAAGATAAGCATAAAAACATGAGAAAATAGTCTAAATCATCAAACATAAGAACTTGCAAATTAATGAACCAAATATAAATCATAAAAATCAAATAAAAAGTAAAAGTATTGTTCAATCTTACCAGCCAGAACGAGGCTTAAGAGTCCAAGAATGATCTTCATGTTGACTCTTCAGTTGTCGCACCTGAATGCAGAATTTTCAAAAAGTCCCCCAATTTATACAAAAATAGATAGAATAGTTAAGACAACTGTTCCAAGGTTGCAACGGTATGTTCATTTCATCAATTGTTCCAAAGGTGAAGAAAAGTTTCAATTTCCTAACAGCTTGGGTTGTAGTTTTCATCACACATAATAGATGAAGTGGCTTCATGGAAATCGTTGTGTTTTAATCACGTGATAGACGTTTATAATCACGTGATTTTTCTCATGAAAACCGTTTATAAGAAACAGTAGGACAAGAAACGGTGATGACAGAGTTGAAATAGCTGATAGATATTTTTAAATTTCTTCCCTTGCTAAAAATACTTCCTTCAAAATATCAAATTTATATCAAAATATCAAGTTTATATCTAATTTATATCAAGTTTAAAAGTCATCTCCATCCTTGCTTTATGTTTTACTGTTACAAATTTGAAAAATAAAATAATAATCAGTACGAAACAACAGCCAAAGTGAAAATAGAAATATGGGGGAAAATATTAAAGGACACAAAATTTTCTTTAACATCTGTTTAGTTGCAATTTAAAATGGTTGTTTAAGCCAGAATGTGGAATGTGAAGGGCATTATAAAACATTATTTGAAACTTTTTTGCAACAGTTATTATTCAAATTCAACAGAGTTCTGTGGAGATGGGTGCACCCACGACTTGATTATGATGATGAACATCGAAACATATTAGAATATAATAATGTGTCATTCCAATGTTTCGTTCGAGGAAAACATTGGAAATGAATGCTGGCAGAGAAAGTGTCAAATGAAATTAGCAACAACAATTGAAATTAACTTTATTTGCCATTCCTGTTAAATCTTCTGACCCTTGAAAAAGAAAAAAACATAACATCATAAGAGTGAAAAACAGTTGATGAATGAATGAGAATTAATCGAACGATAGTTTCAGTAAAATAAATTTTGATTTACAAATTGAATAGAGTTCGCTTCTTTCCATAATAAACTCACCATATCTTGAGCTCATGAATTCATGTAACATGAATCACAAAATCTACTCATCGAGAAAAACAATGTTAAAGAAAAACTGGAAAGATGAAAGTTAAACTACAATAATTGTTTGATTTTAAAGTATCCCCTAAAAATCTATGAAATTCGTTTCCATTAAAATGCGTTAAATTCCGTTAAACTGTTCAGCAAAGACACAATTCGTTAGCAATTCATCACTGATGTACACCATTCCTGAATTAACAAAATCTATAAATATATGCAGTAAAAACTAACTTTGAGAATTGGTCTAAGTTAAGAATTTTATAAATTGAAGAATTTATTTTATTATTCAAATTGTACTGTTCACAAAAACAAATTTCCAAATAATTAGAAGATATGTTGCTCAGTCATTGTTGCAACATTTTAAATTAAACTGAACTATTAATCATACAAAAGTCGCAAAAACAACTACGGAAAACGTTTCTTAGATATTATATAATTTAGTGGATGAAAAACTCCATCTTGTTTCAAACAAAAACATTTCATAAAATCAAAGCAAGCCAAGTTTCAGTCACTTCTTGGTAAAGACTACTGCAAAACATTGTGCAATTCATTTGTATTCAGTAACATCACTCTTTGTTTAATATTTTAATAGTATCCTCCAATTACGTGTTGCTTAAAATTTCAACCTGTTACGTCAAATTTCCAGAAAGTTCTGTGCATATGTTTTAACACATTCAAATGAACCTATCTAAGATCATTTGACACACATTTTGGAGGTGAAAACAAAATAAAACAAATACTTGAATGGTTTGTCCACATTTCTCATCTCGCAAATCCTTTATTTCATAAGAAACTTTATGATGAATTTTTCAAATAACATACAGGGTCGACAATACAGTATAATCCCGCTATCAAGAAACTGCAAATCAAGAAATTGAGGCTCAAAATCTTCAGGAGAACAATAAAAGAGCAATATAATGATTTTGTAAACAATGAGGCTAAAGCCAAATATCCAGTTTCTTAATAGCGGGGATCTACTCTGTAACTCACTGCAAATCAAGAAATTGAGACTCAAAATCTTTAAGAGAGAACTAGAAGAGCAATAGAATGGTTTGATAAACAATGAGGCTAAAGTCAAATATTCAGTATCTTAATAGCGGGGATCTACTCTGTAACTCACTGCAAATTAAGAAATTGAGACTCAAAATCTTTAAGAGAGAACTAGAAGAGCAATATAATGATTTGATAAGCAATGAGGCTAAAGCCAAATATCCAGTTTCTTAATAGCGGGGATCTATTGTATATGATTCAGAAGGTTCAGTTGCTTAAAGACTATCTGAGTGATTGGGAAGAAACAATAAGGGGCCATGTCAAAACTAGAAAGGCTAATTTCAAGAATATTTTTATTTTAACAAACATAAGATACAAATTTCACATTAATATTAGATTAATAATCCTTGAAAATATCTTGGATTAGTAATCCTAATTAATGATTGGCTTGGATTAATATTCCATGAAAGTAGCTCTGTTTTACATCAGATGACAATCGTTAAAAAGGTCAATCATGAATAATCTTTTCCTTTGCGGTCGAGAAATAAAATTGAAGTGAAGAATTAACTGACAGAATGACATTAACTCAGAAAAGAAAATAGAGAAAAAAGAAACAAATAAATTTCAATTCTTGGCCAAACATCAAGAAATACAGTTGCTCAATTTTCAAAATAACAAAAGCAATGATGAATGCATGAAAACAAAACATAAAAAATTATTAACAAAATGGATTAATACATGAATAGAACAATTTACATCAAGTTTAAATTGTAGTTATGCTATTAAATATTGTTCAATTTCAGAGAAAAAAGTGGAGTTAAAATTATCTTCCAATTTGAGTAAAAATGAAAATGACAACTCCTACAAAATGCACTGCTCACTATTGATAAACATTTTTGAAAATTTAAAACATAATGGTTGGTTATGTTTCCTTTGCTAAGACTAGTATGCGTCGGTGCGTATTACTTGTTGGTTGTAACATGAAAAACCCCATTTTAGGTTAAATTTCCCCATTTTCTTCAAAAATAATTTGATCATAAAACATAATTCGTTAATAAAAAAGATTGTCATCAAAATTTGCACCCGCGTGTTTCTAATGGTGTGCATTTATACGGAGCTTAGTTTCCAATTAGTTAAAATATTCTAAAATTGAAAAAATTTGCTCAAATTTAATGATTATGATTGAGGGCCTTGGCTTTGCCACCAAAAGATAATTTAAATTTTCTAGTCCTCCAAGCAACACTACGTCCAAAAGCTCCTTGTAAAAACAGAATATGGGTGTAAGACTCACGAAATAACCACACCAACAATCTTCTCCAGGCCGATGGTAATGGACCATTTGGCTAAAAACAAAATAAAAACATAAAGAATACACAATAGCAGCAGCTCCAGGCTGATGGCAATGAACCATTTGGCTGAAAACATAACAAAAGCCCGAAGAGTACACAATAGCAAGAGCTCCAGGCTGATGGCAATGAACCATTTGGCTGAAAATAAAACAAAAACCCGAAGAGTACACACTAGCAAGAGCTATGTAAGGCTGGTTGTCAAACTAAGTTGAATGTTAAAAGAATATTTTTGAAAGAGAAGAGCCAGTGTTACTGGTTTGAATACGATTTCGTAGAGAAGTTAGAATGTTAATACAGGAGAATTCTTAACTTAATGTCAAGCATCCAGCCATATGTTTGGTCACATTTTGAATTTTTAGATCATTTTTAGACCAGCCATATGATTGGTTTATCAGAATCTTTCACGTGTTTTGTCAGAATCATTCACGTGTTTCATCAGAATCTTTCACGTGTTTTATTAGTTTTATCTCATGTTCATAAATGCTGCTGATTGATTGGCTATTTTTCAAATGTAAACAAATCGATTGGTAGAAAAACTGAAATGTTCCCATGTGCTGCTTCCAGCAATAAAGCAGCTGCAATTCTACTGGCATCCGCCGATGATGGAATAATTACAACAATAAGTAGTGACAAAAACAATTTGCAAGAACTTTTCGTGTTCCCTAAATTTTATCTAAAATTGAAAATTTTATCTTTCATGAAACGCTAAAAATCCCAAAACTACCCCGCCATTGTCATCAATGTCAGCTCAAATACGGTAAAAACTTGCATAAAATAAACTATATTTGTCAGTACCAGCTTGGCATGGCAGAGGTTATTATTTGACATCCTTAGAAAAAATTCATTGGGAATATATAAAGATTGAATTGAAAAAGAATTAGGGCCGTTTCATAAGTCGCGCCGTGCCGTGCCAAACCACAGAAAATCAAATTCGCCTGCGGATCGACCAAGAACTCCTTGGTTTCATAAGAGTCGAACCATAGTCGCGCCGAACCAAACAAACGCATGCGCAACTAAGCAAAGCGTAAAGCGGCGCGAAATACACAAAAGACACTGCAAAAGCCCGGGAAATCCAACATGGCAGATGAAAGAATGAGAACAGCGATTTTTATGCAGATTTTAGAATCGATTCGAATCAGCAGAATTTGACAAAATTTTGCTTGGTTCGGCACGGCACGGCGCGACTTATGAAACCAGCCTCACTCGTGAAAGCGTGGGCGCACAAAAGTTCAATGAAATGCTCAGTTTGCTTAACCATCACACGATTTAACACCATCACCCGATAAACAACATTTAACATCATTCAACATGACTTTCCAAATGTTTAACGAAGTTCAATAAAAAGTTCAATTCATTTTACAGAGGCTTTATTCTTAACTTCGAACACTCACGCGTGAAAACTAAAAATGCATGAAAACTGAAAAAGGCTTTGATTTACGGAGATAGTCGCGGGTTGTCCATGTGCTCTCAAGCTTTTTCAGTGCTTTCTAGATTCTGTGAGATCAAAACGCTTTCGAAAATGATTTATAACGGAAGAATAAGCGTCAAAAAATTGCCAAAAATCGTTTTTAAATAATTTGGTCCTTTTAACGTAAATATGAGCTTTACTCATTGTAATCCGTGCAGTACACGATTTTTGGTAGCTTGACAAATATCTTCAGTTTTTTTCAGGCCTGGTATAAACGTAGTCTCAAGAAAGCTGAACACACATTAATATAATATAATATTATATATAATATATATATCTACATTAATAATATTAATTTTATCATAAAATATCATTGAAAAGCAATCTAGATGACCCAGTTACAAACGAACCGAAACTATTGGCAACTTATTAAAAGGATAAGGACATGGGGTGCAGATAATTTAAAATGATAAAATAATACAACAATCAAAATTGGTTTCCTATCTCTTTTGGGATGATGGTAATAAACCAGGAATCTATGGATGGTGGTAATGGGCAACACCCCCACAGTTCCAATCTTTATGAATAGTATTGCCTGATATGATACTTACACGAATATATTTTCCGCTTCGAGTCAAAATATACCCGAGTGAAAGACTCTTGTAAAACGCTCTGATCTTCGCCTTGAAGAGTCGTCGATAACATATCCATTGTAAATTGGTCAGGAATTTTCGGAAGAGGAGGACCTTCGTATGGTTTGGTATTCGGTGTGCACGATGGCATTCCATATCCAAAAGTCGTGAAGACAACAGCAGCAAGGCACAAATAGTTCAGTGAAGTCATTGCTTAAGTTGATGTCTAAATGTAGGCCTACTTGTTCTCTTTTATAAATGACGAAACTTTCTAACTTCCAACCACAGCACATGACATCAGTGAAAAAATAGAATGTAATCCAATCTTACGTGGTTAAGGGCCGTTGAGCACATAAGTCTTCTTTGTTTAAACTTCCAGCGCTTTAGAATATATGTATATAGATTTTAGCGCTCTATAAGTGCATTGTTATAAACTGCTGCGAAGAAAGCCTCTAATACTACTGCTGCGTGGGAGCCAGTTCACGTGGGTGCTTACGGTGAAGTTTTGTTGTTTGTATGTAAAAAGAGACGGACAAGCCTGTAACTGTCACAAATTTTGAAAAGGGAAATATAAAATGTGGAATATGGAACGTTTCAAAACTCACAAAAATATGAGGAAGTTTTTTAGGAATCTCGAAATGTTGTTTCTCTGCAAACATTAATTTTCTAAATTAGTTAAGTTAATTCTATTTTCGTAGCACTGAGGATTGATGTGGTACTTTCGATTTTAAAAATTTAATTTTGAGCAATAATTTTCAAAAACTTTGTAATTTAAATAAAAAACGAATTTTAAAGCGTTTAATGAAGTAGATTTGATCATAGTTGTTGGATTTTCTTACAACTTTGATTTGTTCAGCATAGGCCTTTCGAAATCAAAACAATCGTGATTAGATTGTTCAAAAATTTTGCTTTGTTTCTTCAGAAAGCAGTTCGATGCAGTTTGATGATTTTCGATTGGAATCCTGATTGCTCAGTGGCGGCGCCGCCACTGCTTTTATTGCCAAAGGAGCAGGCTGGATACTTTTTGATGATATCATCAATAAACGTAAATAATAATTAAAAATTGTCCTTATGTAGAGTGTTTTGAATAAAACACAACATTCATGTTGGGTATACACGAAAATTTGAGAATTAGTGATGGGTGGGTTTATAAAATCCTCGGCGACAAATTCCAGTCGGACAGTGGAACACCTTATAGCAATCGAAAATGACTAACCACAAAGTCTGAACGCAGCAGTCTACAATGAAAGGAAAATGTACCACGGTACCAAGGGGACCGAGTCAGGTACCGGACAAGTACCAGGTGCCATACGGTCCGGTTCCAGGTACCATACGGCTCCGTACCCGGTACCAATATGGTCAGTATTAGGAATGACGAAAGTATCTTGATTCTAAAAACAGCTAAAAAATTCAACAATTTTTGGAAGGATTACAGTTATTCTTGATCCAGAACGAGATTAGTATTTATAACAATTTTTGAGTGAGTCCTTTACTTTGCATTTTTAAGTTAGGGAGAAACAAAGCGAATTTCTTTCCAGCAAAAAAACTACAGAGTTGCTTGGCGTGATTTAGGGTCATGTGAGAGTTGAAACATTTCCAACTTTGAAACAAACGAAAAATTTGTGGGGAAAATAAATTTAGACAAGAAATTTTACCTTGACACATTGTTTTTGGTAATTAAAGGACGATACCACTGGAGAATGGAAAGACGCCATCCATTCATAATTGCATACTGAGTCTAGTAAATACTGTTACGAAAAATAAGAAGGACAGGACATACTAAGGTAAAAAAATGGATGTTCCAATACAGCCAGTGTGGCAGCTTACTCGAAGCATTTATATAGTTAAAAGTCAAAGATTTACACTGCAGCGAAGATCACGTTATGGAAAAGTCATTTTTTTCGAATTTCACATAATATGAACAAGACTTTGTGAGCGTGGGAAAACGTGTGGCATTTCAGGCAAATTTGAACTTTTAGGAGCTGCTTTTATATGGGTGAAATCATCCCACCTTCCAGCTCATCAGCTGAGAGGTGAGATCCGGCCTTTCTATACAAACCTATACGATTTTTATCTTGTGTTTATATGTGAAACGTTTTATCCAGCTATCTCACCTAGGTTTATAATAGTTTAGAAACTGTTATAGTTTAGAATTTGCTTTCGAATTGTTTAAAACGTTCTTGCAAGATTATGATAATAAATGCGAAATATATCTTTTCATTAAGATTGCTCTAGATACAAATTTCTGCCTTTTTAATTTTCAGCAAAAGGTGCATTCAAAACCTGCTTAAATTATTTGTTTTTAGATAAACAATACAAATCTATTCTTACCTATTTCCCGTTTTTCTTGACTTCATTTTGGTAGGGGTGTGAGAACAGTCAAATTTTTTTAGAAAACCCATCCATAGGTAATAAAAATAGGCTAAATTATGAACAGGTAGAATTTCAAAAAATGAATCACTACCCCACTACCCAAATTTTTAAGAGTGGCCCTCCTCTATAAAGTCTATGAAGCCTGTAAAAATAAGGGATATAGAATATCTGTGTTGACAACACAGATATTCTATATGTGTTGATAAACCCCAATAAAATATGTGCGATAAGACCCAAGCCCCAATAAAATTTTACTGAAATATATATCATAGATCACGCGCACCCAGAGAGAAATCAGGGAGTAATATGTCTATCTCTGAGAGAAATCATTTAGGAATATACTCCCCGTACTTTCCGTGAGAAATATTTTTTCTTGCGCCAGCCCTTTGCTCAGATGCGGAGGAGAAGACAAACACCAAAAAGTAACTTACTCAGATCAGAAGTCTCAAAGGGAAAGTGTTGTGTAGTTGCTGGTTGCAAAACACATATTGATAATCAAGCATATTCAAGAAGAAAGAACAAGATCTTAAGAAGTTTACCCCAGAAGAATAAAATGTCATCAAGTCAACAGATTGCCGCAACTTTCTTATTTCTACTCTTAATTGCATTCGGTTATGGTGTTCAATCAAAATCTTGCACCAAGTCGACGACGCCACTGGGCCTACTCCCAAGGATACCAAACCAATTCACCATGACCATGGCGTTGGAAATATCAAACAAATCATCTCCATTGATGAAGCATGAGTTTCAGCGAATATATTTTGACTTCGTAAGGAAATTAGTTGCAGGTGAGAGGCTACTCGATTTCAGGGTCTCCTCTCGCTCTCATCTCATCTCATTGTTGAGACAGATTTCTAGACTATCACACCACATCAATCTGTCAATCATTGTTTTGTTTTGAGAGTTTATTCCTTAAAGAGGCATCAACGCAAAATTTTGGTCTTCGAAAATCGTAACAAAACTTCGGTTGCACGAAGTGCAGTCAAAGTACAGTCTAAAAATACATTTACATGATTTGTAT
>JAYJMH010066648.1:0-11591 GCA_036873815.1 Phacellophora camtschatica | reverse complement strand
CTAATAAGCAAATTAAAATTAGGATTTTGCAAATTTTCCCAAGTAACTCCGATGGGCCTTCGCTTTTGTCACATGTTCAACTACAATCTCTCGATGTTTCAGCGGAGGGCAACATACAATTTTTTAATAATTTCCATTTTTCAAAATCGCAATTTTATTTGAAATTTCTCCAACTGCAACATTTCGAATTCGGCCATTAAATCGCACATTCCTTGAAGTTTTTGATGAAATCTTTAAAAAAAATGTTGTTCCCCGAAGATCAAACCAAAGAACTCACATGCTTGATTGAATAAAAAATAGCGCGCGCATTTCCGATCGCAACCAGAAAGGGAAACCGGTGCCTTTGGCCGCAACCGCCATTTTCTGCGAAAGGAGCAAGAAAGTCGAGCTTCGGCCAGCCTCGTTTTACATTATTTCACTATGTTTCCTTTTATATGATTAATTCAGTTTATAGAACTTTTTATCCTCTACAATATATACCTAATTTTTGTTGAAAAAGAGCATAGTAATAAAAACAGCTTTTTTTCATTTATCAATTAAGAAACGTTTACTAGTGAAATTTGGTCAAAAGTTGTCTAAAATTAAGAAACTTCCACTGGTGGAGCTTTAGCCAGGTTTCTTATAAAAAACGTGAATTGCGCTTGGTACATACCTATTTCTTTGTTATGGTCTCAAACTCATATATGTGCTACTGATTGTGCAATAAAGTACCCGTATATAAAATAATATAGCCAAGAACCGTGAAATATTGACTATACCAGAACTCAATTGACAAGCAGAGAGTTCATCAACAGTATATTTCATGATTCCTTATGCCACTGGACTTACCATTTCTATTCGCAACGTAATATCAACCTCGCCTCCATTTGTACTCTGCAAAGGTAATTTTTCAATAAGCAATCTTATTGAAAAATATAAATATTTGTTTGGAGACAGGCAACATTCTAACAGAGAGGTAGGAACCGGGGCACCAGGGACATGTGCCTCCTCGCGTTTTGTAAACGTGGGGGAAATGTGCCATCAATTGTGTATAAAGTATGTGGCGTCAATTGGGTATGATTACCATATAAGTAAATGATTGGTGCTTTTGGTGTGATCGCAATAAAATAAGGTATGGTAAAGGCACTCTTCAAACTATGCGCCCTCCTATTTTGAAAATGCTTCCTTAGTCTCTGTTTTCAAATAAATTATTTTGTTCTTGAAGCTGGTTTTTCTTGTTACATAAAAAAAACAATTAAAATGTGTGTGGTGACATATTTGTACTTTATAGGATAACAGAAAAACATCCCACAGTTCTAACGCAATTATCGAACAATACTTGCGTCGGACAACAATCAACACACACATTGTCAAACATCTGGCGTTAAAAAGCATCCATAAGGTGCGTACGCACTCTTTGCTTTCCCGTTGTGAAAGGGTTTAAAATACAGAATCTACGAGTTTCCCCTCCTCTATTCTTGAAAAATAAATAATAATTTTTTTTTGTCCCGGAGGCATCCATAAATTACTTAAGCACTATTTAATAATAGTTTGACCCCAGTCCCTTGTAAGCAAGTGTGTTAATAATCGTTTGACCCCAGTCCCTTGTACCGCTCTCGTTCTTACTCAAATGTTTAATTATTTCCGACCCCCCCCCCCCCCTTGAAATTACTTTCGGGTCCCTATTTTCTGAAGGGTTGGAATTAGCGGAGTGTCTTAAGTTTGCTGAAATTTAAATAAATGAGGGGTCGGAAATAATTAAACATTTGAGTAAGAACGAGAGCGGTTTACGATGTACGGGGTGCTGAAAGAAGTGACCTGAGACGAAGAGCAAAAAATTTAATGTACTCAATTACAATAAGGTCCATGAAAATTCGCCAAAATCAATAAGCGAGAGGGGGTTGGGAAATTTAATAAGAGGGGGGGGAGGGTACGGCAATTGAGGAACCGAGAGTACAGTGCTTTAATTTTTGTCATTTCATCGTCTCTATTTTGTCAAACAATTTCTACTTTGTCAGAAAATCTAAATTGTCTTGAAAATTGTTTTTGTCACATTACGCCCCCCCCCCTGTACTTGCTAATTGGATGGACCCTTACTAGACAGATTTCTTATACTTACTACTTCGTTTACGCTATGTAGCTGAAATTGGAAACGTATCTCAAGAGGGTCTTCAAACCCGAATTTTGGCACAATCTTATGAAAGCTTCTATTGTTGTCAAAAAGGTGATTCAGTAATTTTTCTTCGTCGGTCTTCTCTTCATATTCGCCATTAACTGAAATTTAAAAGATGATAGTTCGTTCAGCATGTAGTTATTAGTTTTTGTTACATTATTTCATACGTTAGTTCATACGGCAGTCGGTTACATTAGTTTCTCAAATACCAAAAACTACTGTCGGAAAATTTCGTATGCAAGATGTCGACCTAATTACAAACCTTGTCTATAACAAAATTTATAAATTCTGTGGCATTATGTTCACGGGAGGTTTCTTTCGAAACAATTCTTTCCCTTTAATAACGTTGTTAAATTCTGCTAGCGCAGTGTAAACTGAGCAGATAAGACTGAACATTCTAAGTTTAACCAATATTTCAACGTACATAACTCTTTCCTAATATTTCACATTACTTCCGATAATCTGAACACTTCGCTGGCTCGAATAAATTGACTTTATTTTAGATTCTAAGTTGCGTAATTGTCAAATTGCATAATTGTCAAAGTCCCTCGAAAGGCATTTATATTTTTTTTTGCATTTTATATTAGAGGCAGACCGTTTAAAATTTGTATTTATATTGACATGTAATTTGTGCATCAACGTTGCAAAGATATTTTCGTCGGCAGGTATAATCTGCTGGTTGCCGGTTGCCAGTCATGATTTTCAACGCTTAACCGCATGAAGCGATGAGAATGATGCAATCGAGTAATGAGAGATTCAAATGCATACTGTGGATTTTATCTTTGGTATCTAGTTTCTTTTCACAATGTTTGTGGTCATTCCAAATATGGCGTGACAATATTCACGAAAAGTACCACATATGTACTATATAGACGAGAAGAGAAACATTTGGACGCAGCCAATTTATCTTTCTTATGCACATGACTGTGTGGTCACTAGCATATGGCTCAAAATTGGTTGGCTAACGCCGCAAGAGGACGTTCGATTTATTTCGCGAAATGAACCAATCAGAGCTCGAGAAAGTATCAACAAACGCAACATGCAATAGAATTTAGGCCCTTTTTGGCGTCACTAAGACCCATTTTTATGAACAATAACTTCTACGGGCAAAGCTCCCGAGTGCTTCGATACTTTGCTCTTAAAATAGTCACGTCAATTAAGGCCTTGTTCACCCGGGTACGCAATCATTCCATTCCATTTCATTTTAAAATGTGGAACAATAACTTTCAATGTTTCAAATCGTTTCGTTTCGTTCCGTTTCGTTCCTAAAAGCACTCGGTAAAAGCACAAAAAAGCGCCAAAAAGCACCACAAAATAGAACGGAATGATTGCGTTCCGTTTCGTTCCCGTGTGAACAGCTAGAACTGGTCTAAAAAACGGAACGATGCTAAATTTGCAATGAACGCATGCGTCAATGTTGCTGAGGTGACCAAGAAATACAGTAGAAATATGTTGTTGAGTCTGATTCAAAGAAAATTTATTTCCTTTGCTCCTTCGAGAATGTTTTGGGGGTTTTAATTTTTACCAGCAGAGGCAGAATCCATTTTGATATTGGTTAAGTCGCAAGAACAAGAAATTGCTCTCAGAAAGAAATGTATAAAATACATTATTAAGGACATTTAGGATCTTTTTGTTCATTTTTTGTGGGAACAATTGTGTCCACGCGTGCAAGGGGCTAAAGTCAAGTGAAGCTTAAAATCCTTTCATCTGACAATGCAACTTTGTGAAGATTGTACTCGATAGTAGTAGCAACTGCCGAGCATATACGGAAGAAGGTAAAAACAAAAATCGGACCAATTTAGCTGTCGCTTGATGCCTTTGCATGGGCTTTGACGTTACCCGTATTCCTTTATACTTACTGAAGATTGATAACTTCTTTTTATTCAGGCCGTCAGATAAAAGACTTTCCTTTCCTATTAGACTTTTAAAAATTCATGGATTTGAGTCTCGTTGGGCAAAAATCCATTATCTGTCAGTGAATTTTCTTATATCAGGTCAAAAAAGATCACAAAAGCCAATCAAATGACATTGAGATTCCAAATTTTCTGGGAAAGCATGCCCCCGGACCACGCTAAATTTACTGCCTACTTCAGGGTGCTTTTGGTTACCGTGATGTATTTGGATGCCAAATGTTTTTCGCCACCCCTGCCAATACATAGCCACCACATGCCACTGCTTGGAGAAAATCTATTTTCATGCTGATTCTTGCAATTCTCTCTATGAAGGCTTTTTCCAAAAATACAGAGAGTTGGGGCGCGGTAGCGAGGTGCTTTGTTTTTCATCAATCAAGCTATTGGATCAGCTATTTAAATAGTTTACCCCTGAGCGCTTTACTCATTATGGGGAAGACAAACTGGAGCAGACCACGGCTCGGAGGATTGATTGGGGGAGAAAAAAGGTTCTTTAGGGGGAGAAGAGGGGGAGAAAAGAGATCTGGCCGACTGGGCTGCAGAATCAGTAATGACTGATTAGTATGATTAGTATGACTGATCAGAATGACTGATATAATGACTAGTAAAATGCCTCTATTGGTTCTTCTTCCTCTGAAGAACAGCGAGAACCTTAAAAAATAGTTTGCTACTTACCCCGAAGCATCATTATCAAGAGCAAGGCAATCATTGTTTTCGTTCCAACTTTGACAACTTCTAGACTTTATACTTCCTGTTGTCGACACTCTTTATCGTTGTTGGCCTCGTATTCTGGAAACTTGATACTTTTGCAAGCAACTGCTTGATAGAATAGCACAGAAATATATCGGGTGGTAACATGGGTGTTAGAAAACATGGTACTTATTTAGGTCAGGCACAAATTTAATGAACGGGCAAATTTACTTTTTATTTGTATGAAATAGCTTTCAGGAACAAAATTTTACCTTAATTTTTTACTGAAAATTATCTTGTTTTGCTCCAACCAAGGGCATACTAGTAAGTAAGTAAGTAAGTAAGTAAGTAAGTCTACCTTGTATGAATTGATTTTATTCCTTGTGCTTGATCTCTCATCACATTTCCAGCTGACACCTGAATTTGAAACCACAGAGTGATGTAATCCAGATTAAGGTTTGACAGCAAGTCCGCCTTGTACTTGTGTCTCGAGACAGAATTGGAAATAAAACCAATTCATACAAGGGAAGGTAAGCACCCTCGTTCCGTGTACGTTTATTGCCGTGTACGAGTTGGCTGTGTGCGTTTATTGCCTGACCTTAATGAATACAATGTTCAGAACATCCATGGTAGTAACAGTCACTTCTCGAGCATCTTTCTCTTCAAAATATATAATTCACATGCATTCAAATATATTTGAAAACGCGAATTTAGATTTGATATATCGTATAGGGGGAATTTTGTATTTGATATATCGATAACAAAGGGGGAAATTTTGTTTTTGATATATCGATAACAAAGGGGGGAATTTTGTATTTGATATATCGATATATCGATATGCGTTTTACATTTTGAGAAAGCCGATGTCATCACAGATGTATCACCCAGGTTGAAGAGGCAGCCATAAAGGTATGCCGTACGTTACGCACTGATTTAACAATTTTCGACCCATCCCTCCTTCGTACGCAAAAGATAATAGGAAAAACTGATAATAGCAAAAGATTTACGCTTTTGGTTTACCCCTCACCTCACCTCACCTACTCTTTGTAGATTCCCCTGACGGGGTCTGCCATTTTTGAATGTGAAGTAGCACCCTAAATATTTATGCATTTTTTTTCAAAAATTATTCCCAAAATTTATAGGAAATACTCTAAATAGATACCTTAAAGATTCATTTATATGAGACCCGAACTTAAACTCACGTCGACTTCAAGTTTCAAACCTGCCTAAAATTCAGAGAGATCTGCTAATTTGTGTTTGTTTGAGTTGTGAGTTGAGACTAAAGATGTCTGTTTCAAGCATGTGACTCGTGTATGACAGCTCTTGCTAGTAGTTTTTATGTATCAAACGTCAATCTTAATTATAATTGTAATACAGCAACATGATTGTAAATTTAGAACAGTTCATTTTAGAACTTTTAAATTTAGAACATTTTTAGAAAGTTGGGAGTTAGCAAGTTAAATCAGAGACAGTATGATTATGGAATATGATAAAAGAGTTGAAATGGATAAACTTCCTTTTAATTGACTAAAACCTCTCGCTCTACCAAAAGCCCATTACATTAGAGGAGGGGGGGGGGGGTATCAATAATCGAGGAAAAATAATAGGTCTTGACTGTGTTTTCTTTCTGGAAAAACAACCCCAAAAATAGCACATCCAGAATCGACATTTATTGAAGCATAAGGGGCACTTGAGCGTTAGCCATTCAATTCTGCAACCCTATTGTAGAGTTAAGATATCATATTATAAAAATACAACATATATTGTAGAGTAAGCCCGAGGCGATAGTGCAGCAAAGCGACCGGCCTCTTCAACTCTTCAACGCCTGAACGGTCAAAATGGCCCCCAAAAAGTAAGCTGAAAAATTATATCTTGTGATCTGTGTAACCCAAAAAATAAGTGAATAAAATCCTGACCCCGAAAATTAATAAAATTGCCAATTTCGAACCGAAAAAGATACGCTGAGTCTCTGAGTCGCTGAGTCAAAAACGTTTTTTGTACATCCTCTCTGTGTGGAGGTGACCCCTCCCCGCCGTGAAAGTCATCAAATGATCGTAAATGCAATGAATTTATTGAATATTTTTAAAAGTGTCTGCAGATTCACCGATGATTGAAACACACATTCTCATTTGGTAATTAAAATCAAAACTAATTAACATTTCTCCTGTACATTAAAACGCGAATTCAAAACGCTCAAAAACGCCAGGAGAATTACAGATCCATTTTATTACTTTGTCATTGTTTCTTGCTCTACCTGTCCTACACTCCGTGCTTTGATTTGAAGTTTTATTTTTCCTGAAGCCCGTGGCTGAACTAGCATGCAGGAAGCCTTTTGTTGTTATTTCTTGGTAATTTGTTCGCAACTCGCTCTGGAGACGATTAGGAATTCAATAAATTTAAATAATATATACTCTGGCACACAGGCTAAATAAACACGTTTTTTTTTTCAATAATAATAACTCCATGCCAATAAAATATAGGAAAGAATAAACTAAAGGACAAACACGGAATTTGGAATTTAGATACAGTTACCTTGATCGGCCTACCCTGGGTACCAGACTTTTACTAAAAATACTTTCAGTCACAAGAATTCAATCTGCACGTTGTACCACGGGCTTTTAGAAAACTAAAGCATATATTTTATTCTCGCTTTCATTTTTCTCAATCGACCTGTCCTAAATTCCGTGTTCTCGTTTGTGTCACAGGGAAACAAGAGGAAAGATGAGAGCGAGCGCTCTTTGACCTCTTTGGTTCTAAAATTTTTTGATTCTTGCAAAGCAATAGAAAATTCCAAACAAATAGTTTAAATTTGCACATTACCAGCAGTAAATTGAAATCGCAATAAAACCACGAAGAAATGGAAGTGCTTCGTGGCGTAAGTTATAAACAGGAAACTTTCTGTTGGTTTTTTATTGATCAAATAAAAATTCGGAATTCCATATCGTCATATATGTCGGAAACTTTTATGGTTTTATTCTTATCCTTCGAAAATTAGTAATATTACACTGCTATGGATACCTTGGACACCAGACCCACCGTGCAGGCTAATAAAACTAAAGCAATTGCCACAAGACTCTTATCGTGGTCTTCTGCTTTTCATGTTGCCTGTAAAAACGCATTGTGCTATTGTAAATTTCATTTTTCTTTTAATGGCAGTAAAAATAAGAAGCTTACCTGATATTGGCTAACTCCTTGCGCTGCAGTAACCTTGATGCACTTGGAATGAGTGCTGTCATTAAGACGTGGAATTCATTTTATGAGTAAAATTGTAGAACCTGTTAGTTATTTCACAATTCATAAGTATGGTATTGTTATAGTCAACAAATATTTTTTTATTATGATTCCCAAATTAAAACTCATTATAATCAACGGTAATTAAAACGAACTTTTCCAACATAGGTCTGTTTAATCAATAATGAAAGTCAATTTAAATATTTGTTTTTCTGGGCCATCTGGTTTTTCTCAGTTTTATAAATTAACGAAAGGCCCATTCCTTTGTATTTAGTTAGTTGTTTTAAATGACTGTGTTATGATAGATTTATTTCCAATTGGCCGGAATATTCAATCCACCTTCTCAAGATAAGTCTGCCATTATAGAAATTTATCAAAATTTTGAGACTTTGCATTTTGGATTATTAATTTAGATTCCGTACATAAAGTTTAGTCAGAAAGCCAGTTTCTGCATTTCTATCTGAATTTTTATCGAAATTATAGCGTTGTAAAGATTTGAAATTTGTTAGAGCTTTGACCGTGAAAATGATGTTAAGAAAAACTCTTGACCTAACAAAAGTGTTGTCGTCAGATCCCTCATAAACTTGAAGTCTTTGTATTGCTGTAACTTTGACAGTAAATTATGTAGAAATGTAGAAATTGGTTCTCATACTAAACTTTGCTTGCAGAATTTGATTCAAGAATCAAAAATTCAATATCTCAAAATTTTGACGAATTTCTATCATAGGCCACTTATCTCAAAAAGGTGGATTAAATTTCATTTTGCAATAATACTCACAAACCAAAAGTGTTTGAAATCGATATGAAGCTCTGTCTGCATTTACCTCCTGGAAATATAACATTTTACCTTGTTTGCAATGGGCCATTCGGCGCCATCCCGGGATGAGAAGGTTAAGCATACTATTGTTGTAATATCATTGTTATATAATATACTATTGTTGCAATGTCTTACTCGTGATGTAAACATTACTCTTTTTAAGATTACCAGATGTTGAATATTAATGATTCAAGCATGGATTTTTGTTGTTGTTCCTGAGCACGAAAAAAATGTTTAGTAAAATTTATGCAGATGATTACACTGCAGAGATGCAGATACAGCAGATACTGTAGAACCCCGGTAACTGGAACTCACTTAACTCGAACTCCCAATAGGTCGAAAAATTTCCTTTATGTCCCGTGCGACTTTTCTGCACTGAATTCTCCATCGATAACTCAAACAAATTTTTGTTTTCCTTGAGGGTTCGAGTAATCGAGGCTCTACTTTAATTACAGTTGAACATCCTTAAATTGAACTTTTCTACTTCAAATACTTTCTTTCTTAACTCGAACTTTTCTGTAAGTGTCAGATTAAATGTTTTTCATGTAAATATGCAGAACTCAAACTGTTTTGTATGTGATTTGATTATTCAAGTATTTTTACTGAGTGTTGATCTATTTCCAAAGGTTATATGATTGTTTAAAAAGAATTGTTGCTGTTGTTTTCAATTATTGCCGTTTTCTTTCAGTGTTCCAGTTAAACTTTTGTCAAACCCTTCTAAAATTTCATCTTACAGTTGTCAAAATTTATATTCTAATTTTTTAATATTATAGAGGGATTGTCGTTTTTTAAATTACATCCAAGAATTTAAATTAAAGAAATATCTACACTACCATTAATTTGCAGAATAAATTACGTTAATTTTTCGTTTTAAAAGTGCCTCCTGGATAATTTTATCGGCCGCGAAATAACAAAGACATTCCAAGCAGCCAACTTGTTTAAAAACTGAGGTCAAATTCTAATAGTTTGATACAAACGTGCAGATAAAACCACAGGGTCCCCAGGAAATTACATTCCCTTTCCCCGCGAATCTGCCCCCCCCCCCCACCTACTATCCCATTTCCACGATTCTACTCCCGAGCTACGTAGACAACTTTTGCAAGTGGAATCGTGGAAGTGGGATCTTAGATTGGGGAATAGAATCGCGAGAAAGGGAATAAATTGTCATGGGGTCCCTGTGATAAAACACTTCAGATCATAAGAACAGACTACGCATTGGTGATTAGAACGATTTTAATTATGGCATTATTATAAGAATTATCAGTGTTATAATAAGAATAACCTATAAAAACGTTATACCCTACAAACAAAAAACATTACAACAATATATCAAAATATTGTAAAAAAAAAGAACCGAACAAACCAGGATGATGTAGTGTGGAGTATCCATAGATAATTTTGTTCTTGTAATTCTACGCCTAATCTATGGATCTAAAACGTTTCTATCGCTCGGCATAGGGGTCAAAAATAAATCATTGTAGGGGTTTCTCGTGGTCGTTTTACAGTGCTGCATTCTAAAATGCGGCTTTTAAACATTTTCGACCATGCATTCTAGAAATCTACGTTGAAAAACACGACCATGAATTGTGGAAAACATTGTCCTTTTCAATTCACGCTACACTTTCCGGAAAGCATCATCGTATCCTCGTTTTCAATTTACGCTACACTTTCCAGAAAGCGTGGTCGGAAATGTTTCAAGAGCCGCATTCTAGAAAGCAGCACCGTAAGACGAGCACGAGAAACCCTTAGGATGATTTATTTTTTACCCCTATGCCGCGCTATACGCTTCTTCGAGATATTTTCCTAGCGCTTCCTCTTTGTGTTTCCCGGGTAGCATCTGCCTTACTAATTCTACTCTATCAGTATGTGAATTATTATTATCAGCATTCACATATTGAAGCCTTAAATCGTCATTGGCATGACATTTTATGATAATGGCACTGTTCTTGTGTTATGAACGTCATAAAGCATGGCAAAAAGGCCTGACAGGAAAAACAAAATATCATTTTTCTTCAATTGCTTGCAAATCCAGTCACTGGTCGCAAGTAGTGTAATATATAGAATTTACTCCAATACTCTAACATCAACAGGTTTTTGTTAAAAGTAACGGCTATGGTAGAAAAATGTTCGTATTTGGGAATAGAAAAACTGAGTGGAAGCGATTTAGGGAGAATAAATGTAGGGAGAAAGAAGTATTGTGGTGGAAGCGATGTTGGAAGAACAGTCTTTTTCCAAGACTTGAGCTATGACATGACAGCCCTACTTGAGTGAGAGAAGCACTGAGTAACCAGAAAATAATTTTGTTGCTAATAATTGACATATTTGCTAAAATTGGATTGGGTCTGAGTGAGTGAGTGATTTATCGTATTTAACGTGCTTAGCCCGCGAAAGTCTCGAGATGACTTGTTTCCAGCAGGGGACACGGGGTCGTTCTTGCTTTCCTGTGCTAAAAAGTCCAATTTTAAGTTTCCATGTGAGAGAAACGAAGAAGACAGATCAAGGAGCGGCTTAGACTTGCCCCAAGTCTATTTCGTGCCCAATCACAGGTTTTTATTTGGACTCAATTTATCGAGGGAATACCATATCGAGGAAATGCTTAGACTCATTACAAAAGTCGTTAGTTTGCTCCTCCGCCTGATATTCCTAAACAACAACAACAAAGAGCGAAAGTACAGGGAACCTATGTAGTGAGTCTGGGAAATGCTATGAAAGTGCAACCTGTTTCCCAGGGCCTCAGTCAGCCAGATGAGGCCCTGGGGGACCCCTGAAAATATGGTCAATATATGGCCAG
>JAYJMH010066647.1:0-34183 GCA_036873815.1 Phacellophora camtschatica | reverse complement strand
GGAACTTTTACAGTTAAGTTGTTATTTCTTGTATTTTGACCATGTTCCTTTCTTTCAAAGTAATTTTTGAATGGGTCTCACACATTGTCGTGATATGACATGATATTAGCAGATTTGATAGTCATCAATCATAAGCAAGCCTTTGGCCTGCTTTGTACAGTCTGCAGATAAGCAAAGATAGTAATTGAACTCAATGCCAGAATTTTTAAGAAATCACTTTAAAGAGAAAACAGAATTCTTGACCAAAAAATAAAACATGATAAATCGTCATAGGTTTCTTCAGATATTCTATAAATAAAAATTCCACAAGTTAAAATTTATTAAAGTTGACTACAAGTTTCAAACACACAACAAACATTGAATTTTAAATATCTGAGTATAAATATTTCTACAGCAATAGTTGATTACCTTTTCCATATTTCCTATATAAGTATATTCGAGCTTCTGCACACACGGTTAAAATATACAATGCAGTATCATATTTTAAAAAATGGTTTACCAGATTTTGTGATTTTATCATAATACATTGAGTGGTAAAAATTCCATACTTGCTAACTACTTTGGAGAATTTGTAGGTAAGAATTAAAAGTATCCAAAACATTTATCTTTTTTTTGAATTTCAAATTCTACACACTGAGAAACACATTCGTAATCCAAAATTTGCAAGAGTTGATAAATTGGTGGACTTACAACACGAGTCCCTTCGTTTTCCTCCGTTTCTTTGCTATATCTCATCTCGAATCAAATCTCAAATCTCAAATCTTGGACTCGAATTTGATTTTCGAAGCTTAGAATTTGATTTTCGAAGCTTCGAATTTGATTTTCGAAATTTTGACTTAGATTTTCGAAACTTCGACTTAGTTTTTCGAAGCTTCGAATTCGATTATCGAAGCGGAGAGAAAGATAAGGACCGTATAGGGACTCGTGATGTTAGTTGTAAGTATAATAAATTGGCAAAATAAATGATTTTTCAAGAGTTTTAAAGCTCAATCGGCACAAATATTTCGCATCTCTTCTCCCTATTTTCACATGATGCAAAAGCTATGTTATGAAAATAGTTTTATTGGTAAACTATTCAAATGCACAAAGTCTCCTAACTCGGTTTCGTCTTTAATAAATACTATTTTACTTGCGGTAACTTCATTTATCCTGAAATAAACAAAATAACAATTATAAATGAGTACAAATTTAATAAAAATAATAATACTAATCTGAGTTTTATGTAAAAACAAACAAGTTGAATCCAGAAAAAGTAAAATTTGGGGACATAAGTCTCGGAACATCAGTTTATTAAATTTCAGAAAGTGTAACTTGTGCCCATCCGCAGTTCTCTCGGCGAGGCAATATGCAGCTTTTTATGACGAAATATTTTGTCAGAAATTTTTTCAAATATGAAAATGCTAAGATCGTTGATGTCAGTTTGGAAACCTAGAAAGGTAAGTTTTAGGTCGTTGTCTTGTACAAGAAAATATATAGCTAGGTCATTGAGAATAAAAATTTCTACATTTATTTAGCAATTTATAGTATATTTTTCAATATTTTAGCTTCAGATCGTTAGCATGAACTTTGCTGTTAGGAGTATATCTTGAATACCCTTGGAAAATGTAGCTGGGGATAGAGGAAGGGTTAATGGTGAGTTGACTAAATAATTAAAAAACTTGGCACTTACCAAAGTTGAATGATTGCCCAGCAACTATAGAAGATCCAAGGAGAATTTACTACAAGACAAACGCCAAGTCGTTCAGGATAGCAATTTTGCAAAATCCAAATCAACCGTTTTAAACAAGAGTAATCCATATTCTTCAAAGAAAATCCCTGAAACGAATATAATCTCGCTGAAATTTCAAACAATTAGAAATATAAGAGAGAGTTAAAGAAAACAAGGCTAAAAATAGTTCCAAAATGTATGACAAATAGTTTATTTTCAAAATGCTAATCTTGCTTCTATCCTCTCATAAAATGTTAATAACTATCATCACATTTTGAAAAAATCTTTACTCCTGTAAACCATACTCCTGACAATTGACGAAAATTTGATCCTTTTTATGAAAGTAAATTATTTTTGGAAATCTACTAGTGCAAAACGAGACACATTTCCAGAATTAGCCAAAGGAAAAATTGTATATCAATATAAGAATTCAATCTCTGCCAAGAATTCACTACTGGGCTACGTCACCCTCCCCGATACTTTTGGGTCTCTAATTGCTGGAGGTGAAAACTATCCTTGGATATGAAATACTAAGGGGCTATAAGTTGGTCTAAAATGCATGTAGAGATACCTAATTTAAATTAATGCAAGGATATACGAGAAGCGTGCATTACTACTTCGAAAATGAAAAAAAATCCAAAATATAATAAGCCGGGTGGGGTACGGCAATGAAGGACCCAAGACTGTTTAGCCACAAGGGTGAAAATTCGGGCATTTATGCTGGTTCAGAAAGTTTAAAAAAGGTAAAGCAATAGAAAATGGGTTTCCATGATAGGGTATTAGACAATTCTTTCTTAAATAAAGGAGCCAATTTCTACACGTACATTCAAATCAAATATCATGCAAAAATTGTCTATCACATCTTCGTCGCATCGTCCGGCCAAATGTTCCTGAAGTAGAGAGATAAACAGTTTAAAATTTTATAATACGTTCACGCCTCAAATTGGTAATATTTGGTTATGCTTTGAGTTTCATTTCCCATATTTCTCATTGATTTGAGCAATATCGTCCTCACACACCCACAACGAAGACTGTGAAGTTTGGAAAAATAAGCTAAGCTTAAAAAGTAGACTTAAGATACTTTGCAATGTTAAACACTTTTTATTCACAACTCGCAATATTAAGTATTAAACTGCCTAATTTGATGCTTCTAAAATCCATCCTGACAAATTATTGTGCGACATTGGCAACCTTCCATTCACATAATTCCCACCCTTTGTTCCCACCTTAACTATGGCCGCTCTTGGAGCGAAGGCACTCCCTGAGTAATCTATGTACAAGTACAATAAGTCCCCAGCAACACACCAATATGCATTGCATCATTATCATCCTTCGACCACACATGTTGACGGGACTCTGATGACTTCCACACCCCCAAGGTCCTTTATCACAGCACCCAGAACTCTTACTTATATCAAGTCCAGCATCTCTCGCTATCACATCGGGATAATTTGGCTTACCAGAAAACACTCTGGCTCTGGCTCTGGCTGTTGGGCGCTAGAAGGAGAGGAGGTAGGATATAACTTCATGTTTGGCACGGTGACAGTGGAAAGCTAACTGGAATCGCTTTTGCTTGGTCTTAAGTATATGCGAGTTACGCCCGCATTTCACCCCCGTGGTATCAGAACAAAAAGACACTTGCCAGGATAGCAATGGTGTAGTTCGTCAGTGATTGCATATCTCGTGTGCTTGGATCGTGTAATCTAACTTGAAGTATGACAATTGGCCTACGGCAAAATAACAATAAATATTTAACCAATGTGATAAGTTTACATCAGGAAAATACTTTTTGGTAAAACTTACCGAAGAGAACAATGCATCGTTTAAACTGACGGTTTCGTGTCGTCATTGAAGCAATTAATATGGCTATATCCTGTGTTATATTTCTGTGCGGCAAAGTTCTGTTTTTTTTTATCTTCAGTCGAATCATGGTAGACTGAAAAAGATGATTTAGTTGTCTTTTCCTCGCACAATTTCCAGCACTGTTACGAAAAACGAGCCAAGAGAGCACTTATTTAACTTAGGATTTCGAGCATGGTTATACCTGTCATCCATGTCTTTCTCATCCACGACAGTAACACGCCCACTTGAATGTGTTCCTTTATTATGTCTGGATCATTCAAACTTAGAGAGTCAACCTGAAATTTCTCTCTCCATTCCAAATACAGCAAAATTGCATGATGTGCTTCTTTGGGAGTAAGGAATGCTCTCAAAAACCTTTTGAGTGGTGAGGAATTTTGTCGCTGAAAATAAATCAAGAGTTGCAGAAAAAGGTAAAAATGTTCATGATAATATCATAGATAAGAAATAGATAATAGATAAGAAATTAAACATATTTTGGAGACATGATGTTAACTATTTACCAAGACATGGGTATTGTAAATGTTAACCAATGTTAACCAATGTAAATGTTAACCACTTTACATTTTGTTGACTTCCATATGGCAAATTTTCTTTTTGTGAATTTATTTAAATATCTACTGTTTTATCCACTGGTTCCCCTGGTTTTACGGTAGTTAAACTCAAAACACTGTATGTGGGTTTTAAATGTTTAAATAAATTTTTACAAGAAGAGTGTTTAAGATAAATAACTACTTTTTACCATTTTATTATTTTGTTCTGAAGTATGGATCTCATTGCTTTGGATATTTTACATGTAGAATAAATTCAAATTCAAGTCAGGATGTTATAAATATTCAGTCTTTTTTATTTGGAAGACATAGCGGTGTTGCAAAAATACAGTTTTGTGTCATTGTTTGAACTTCATAAAAAACAACCCTACAGTAGAAAAACAGATCAGCTACCTTATCTTCATTTGACTGGAAAAATGGCTAAACAAAATGAAAAATATTATTATACTGACAGGGATTATTCAAGGAAAAATTACAACACCCAAATCTACAACAACAACAAATTACAAAAATGTTACAAAGAATATTACTAACAAATCATAACACCCAGCAAACTTAGGAGATGTTAACAAACAATAATCCCAACATTTAGAGGGCCAATTATTCTATCTTTTGGTAACTTTATAAATGGCTTTAACTCTTGTCTAAAATTGAATACCTTCTCGGCTACGTAATACTACTATGCGTAAACTAAGAACTAATGCTCTGTTGAATTTACATACTCAAACATTTTTTCCATTTTTTCGAAAATCAATCAACTATAATAAAACTCAGGTGAAATTTTACAGAACCACAAATTTGAATTTACAACACGGCACGGGACCACAAACTTAATTTACAAGTCCACAAAACCCTTACAAAACCACGTTAGAATAATGCCTCATAAATTTAAATGATACGAATGCTTGCATATTTTTAATACCAGATAACAAACCGACGTGAGAGTGGGAGGCAATTTTTTATGACAATGTTTGTTCTTTTATTTCATTAGACTAGTATTGTTTAGTTGCATGAATAAAAATTTACTTACTTCCAACATTGAACGTAAGTTTGAAAGATCTTCTTCCCTGTACGATGTACGTTTGATTTCATATTTAGAATGAATATCTGTTATAGGGCCTTTTTTGTTTTCACTGGTGGCAGCCATCTTCTTTTCTTCTTCTTTTTGTTTTGATTGTGATTGGAAACGCTATCCAAAAATAATTTGTTCATTTGTTCAAAAATGTTTGTTCTGAGGTTGTTTCCAAATTTGAAAGTTTGCAAAAGAAATTGATATATTTTTTTAAACTACTTAAGTTTTAATTTTATTGTTTTACTTCACTTGACCAGAATAGCAAGTCACATCATTGGATTGTAATTGTAATAAAATTGAGAAGCTTTGAGACTTTGAGAAGCTTGTCATTAAATTCAGAAAAGTAAAGAAACTTTCAGTGCACTGCTGGGGCAAAATTGGAGAGAGGCCATTGGAAAAGGCCCCATTAGCATTCAAGGCACTCCCTTGGACATGACCTGCAAATATTTGTAAGTTTGTTTCTTGTAAAAAACGTCAGGCCAATTAAAAAAATTGGAGTTGAGGTCTATTTATAATTAGATTAATTAAAAAGCTGGCAGTGCAGTGCAATGACATGTCGTAAGAACAAATGGATACCGAGGAAACCCCCTTACTAAATGTCATTTTTGGAAAGATGAGTTATTCAGGGAAGTGCACGTGCACAGATGCCTCTTCATCGGACCCCTCCCGATGAAAAAAGTTTCAAAATTTTCTTCTCGTGCAGTTTCGACATTTCCCTGGCAAAAACTGCGTTCCCCGCCAGAAAACTGAATTAAATTTCGAATTAAAAATACTCTTTTCTTAAGCTTGAGAATTTGCCACCACAGTTGTATTGCAACAGCAAAGCTGCTTTGTACAGTTTGCAGGCGAACAAAGATAGCAATTGAATTCAATGCCAGCTGCCAGCATATTTACAATTTCATCACTTTCAAGAAAAAACAGAAATCTTGACCAAAGAATAAAACAGGATAAATCGTCCTAAATTTCTTCCGATTTTCTGTAAATGAAAATTCCACCAATCATAATTCATTACAGTTGACTACAAATTTCAAACATACAATCAACATTGAATTTAAAATATCTGAGAATAAATAATTATACAACGATAGTTAATTACTTTTACCATATTTCCTATATAAGTATATTAGAGCTACTGTAAAATACACACGGTTAAAATATAAAATGCAGTATCATATTTAAAACATAATCAGTAAGCTGCAAATTCTTCAATATATGGTAAAAATGTTTTTCCTTCTTCTAAAAATTCTTCAATATATGGTAAAAATGTTTTACCATATTTTGTGATGTTATCATAATATTTTGAATGGTAAAAATACCATACTCACTAACTACTTTGGAGAATTTGTAGGTAAGAAATAAAAGTATCCAAAACATGTATCTTATTTTTGAATTTCAAATTCTAGGCATCGAGAAACATATTCGTAATCCATAATTTGCAGGACTTGATAAATTGGTAGACTGACAACATGAGTCAATTCGTTTCTTCTCATATGATAGCACTTTGCTCTCGCTCCACTAGGGAATCGAATCTTAGTTCTACTTTTTGTTGCCTCGAATTTGATTTTCGAAGCTTCGAATTTGACTTTCGAAATTTTGACTTAGATTTCGAAACGTCGACTTAATTTTTTGAAGCTTCGAATTCGATTATCGAAGCGGAAGGAAACATAGCATAGGGACTCTATAGGACTCGTGTTGTAAGTCTAATAAATAAAACAATGACTTTTGAAGAGTTTTAAAACTCAGTCGGCACAAAGATTTCACATTTTTTCTCTCCATTTTCACACGTGCAAAAGCTATATCATGAAAATAGTTTTATTGGTAAACTATTCAAATGCACAAAGTCTCCTAGCTCGGTTTCGTCTTTGATAAATATTATTTTACTTGCGGTAACTTCATTTATCCTGAAATAAACAAAAATAAACAACTATATTTAAAAATAAGTATAAATTTTTGAAAAAAAAAATAATAATAATAATAATCTGAGTTTTATGTAAAAACAAACAAGTTGAATCCAGAGAAGAAAAATTTGGGGACATCAGTCTCGGAACATCAGTTCATTTAATTTCAGAACTACACAAATTATTAAATAACTACACAAATTTGACACTTACCAAAGTTTCATGATTGCCCAGCAACCATAGAAGACCCACGGGGAATTAGTTATTAAGCAAACTCCAAGTCTTTCTGGATAGCAATTTTGCAAAATCCAAATTAACCTTTTTACATAAGTATAATCCATATTTTGCAAAGAAAATCCCTGAAACGAATAAAACCTCTCTAAAAGTTTTTAAAAATATTTATAACTATTATAAATATAAGAGGATTTCAAGAAAACAAGGCAAAAATAGTTCCAAAATCTTGGACAAATACTTTTTGAGAAATTATTTATTTTTAAAATGCTAATCTTGCTTCTATCCTCTCATAAAATGTTAATAACTGACACATTTCGGAAACATCTTTACTCCTGTAAAACATACTCCTGATAATTGAAAAAATTTGATTTTGATTTGATTTTGTAAGTTTGAAATTTGATTTTGATTTTGAAAACTATACTTTTGCAAAATAAAACATCTGCCAAATAATTATCAAATAAAACAGAATCTGCCAAAGGAATAGTTGTACATCAATATAAAAATTAAATATCTGTAGCCATGGGCGTCACTACTAGGGTACGTCACTCTTCCCAATGATTAGCCAGAAAATTCGGGCATTTATGCTGGTTCAATAAGTTTAAAAAAGGTCAAACAATAGAAAACGGGTTTTGATGATAGGGTATTGGACACTTCCTTTCTGAATTAAAGGAAATAGTGAATATTATATACGTAAATAGAAGATAATATTAAACATAAAAAACATCAAATGAAATCATCCCGCCATCCCATCCCCAATCCGAACGTGTTCGCGACGCCCCTGTTCTCGGCCAGTACAAAATTAAAAGCAAGCAGTCTATTACTGGCGATTGGGGACCATAAAGTGATTCAATTTTTACACATACCTTCAAATCAAATATCACGCAACAGTTGTCTATCACATCTTCGTCGCATCGTCTGGCCAAATGTTCCTGAAGTAGAGAGACAAACAGTTTAAAATTTTATAATACGTTCACGCTTCAAATTGGGAATATTTGGTTATGCCTTGAGTCTCATTTCCCATATTTCTTATTGATTCGAGAAATATCGTCCTCACACACCCACAAGGAAGGCTGTGAAGTCTGGAAAACAAAGCTAAGCTTATCCCCCTCCCTGTTCCACCTGGGGACCATTAAGTTCCCCAACTGTACATCAAGATATATCTCCTGTTTCATTGATGATAAAATGTTGTTATTATTTGACTCTTTACGAATCTGACTGCAATTCGATTTGTCAGGTGACCACTAAATGCCTACATTTGGGGGAAGATCATAAAAGAAATCATTAGATTCGTCTTTTTAAGGCATTTCATTTGATATACAACTTATTTGTTTTTGTTTATATTTAGAGTTTTAATTTATATGACGTCATACATTTTGATGATAACGTTCTTTCGAAAGGTTATACGTCTGTTTCTTTGAATTGTAACCAGAAACCGAAAAAACCTTTGATTTTACTGAAATATAAGGCAAAACTATATTTCCAATACAAACAGTAGTGTTGACAAACTTGTTGCCTAGCAATAGGTCGCGTGAATAATTAATATCTGATTATATAATTAGATGCATTATGATTGGTGATGGCACATACCAAGTTTCATTATCATCAATCTGTTGGTTGCTAAAAAAAATAGGGGTGCCATATTGCCTCCAGGTGAAAGAAGCATATTCTTTTACACCAGGTGGCATGGAGTTAAAAGGTAGAATTATGATACTTTGACATTTTAAACACTTTCCATTCATAACTCGCAGTACTAAGTATTAAACTGTGTAATTTGATGCTTCAAAAACCTATCCTGACAAGTTATGGTTAGCCTGCGTCTGCGTGCAGACTTGAGCATGCTAGTTATGGTGCGACACTAGCAACTTTTGATCCTTTTTAATTTACATAATTCCCACCTTTTGCTCCCACCTTAACTATGGCCGCTTTTAGAGAATAAGTCCACAGCGACATACCAACAGGCATTGCAATTGCACCCCTTGTATCAGAACAAAAAGACCCTTACCAGCACAGCAATTGTGTAGTTTGTCATTGAATGCATTTCTCGTGTACTTGGATCGTGAAGTCTAACTTGAACTATGCTAATCGGCCTACGGTAAAACAGTAACTAATATATTTTTGCCAAGGAAAAGTGTACAAGAAAACAATGCATTATTTAAGATGTAGATTGATGGTCTCCTGTTGTAACTAAAACAATTAATATGGTTACATCCTGTATTTTTGAAGATTTCCAGCCATGAATATACGTCTTTTTAAAAGCTAATGCCTTTGTCTAAAATATGTTTAAATAGTAGGCCTAGATATATTCTGTGAGGCAAACTTCTTTTTTTTCATCTTCAGTAGAACCATGGTAGACTGAATAAGATGATTAGCTGTCTTTTCCTCGCAAAATTTCCAAGCACTGTTACGAAAAATGAGCGAAGAGTGCACTTTCTACAAGTTGACTTTTAGGAAACTAAGAAAGACGTTCATTTTAAAAGGGGCACTAATTTTCCTATGTCATCTAAAAATCTCTATAATTTCAATCTAACTTCATATTTTGATAATGGTCATACCTGCCATGCATATCTTTCTCATCCACGACAGTAACACGCCCAATTGAATGTTCCTTTATTATGTCTGGATCATTCAAACTTAGAGAGTCAACCTGAAATTTCTCTCTCCAGTCCAAATACAGCAAAATTGCATGATGTGCTTCTTTGGGAGTAAGGAATGCTCTCAAAAATCGTTTCAGCGATGAGGAATTTTGTCGCTGAAAATAAAGCAAGAGTTGCAGAAAGAGGTGAAAATGTTCATGATAATATCATAGATGATATAAGAAATTAAACATATTTTGGAGACATGATGTTAACTATTTACCAACACATGGGTATCTACCACTTTACATTTTGTTGACTTCCATGGCAAATTTTATACGTTGGTTTCAATATTTGAATAAATTTTTACAAGATGAGCGTTGAAGATAAATAACTACATTTTACCATTTTATTGTTTTGTTCTGAAGTATGGATCTCATCGTTTTGGATATTTTACTTCTAGAATAAATTCAAATTTAAGTCAGGGTATAAAAAATATTCAGTCTTTTTCATTTTTGACAAAACAGAGCGGTGTTGCAAAGATACAGTTTTGTGTCATTGTTTGAACTTTATAAAAAAACAACCGTACAGTAGAAAAGCAGATCAGCTACCTTTTCTTCATTTGACTGGAAAAATGGCTGAAACAAAATGAAAAATATTATTATACTGCAGCATCATATATTTAAATGTTAGGATTGCATATTTTTAATAACAGATGACAAACCGGCGTCCTATCCTATTATTTATAAGAGTAAGAGGCAATTCTTTATGACTTCAGTTGTATGAATGATAATTTCCTTACTTCCAGCATTGAATGTAAGTTTGAAAGATCTTCTTCCTTGTACGATGTACGTTTGATTTCATATTTAGAATGAATATCTGTTATCGGCCCTGTTTTTCTTTCATTGCTGGCAGCCATCTTATTTTCATCTTTCTTTTGTTTTGATTGTGATTGCAAACGAGGCACAACCTAAAATAATTTATGCAGAGGTTTTTTCTAAATTTTGAAAGTCGACTCTTTTTCCCTTCCAAGAAACCAGTTTGCATGGAACTAAATTTTTTTTATTAAATTACGAAAGTTTTGATTGCTTCTTTTTACTTCACTTGACGATAGCAGCTAGTCAGATAATTGGATTGGCATTGTGAGATAACTGGAGACAATAAAAATTTTTCAATTTAAATTTAACAAATATTTAATAATTATTTAATATGTAATAATTTAATATGTAATAATTATTTGCGTCTGGCCACTGGCCAAGAAAAATAATTTGAGTTGAGGTCTTTTTATAATTCGATTAATTAAAAAGCTGGCATTGCAGTGCAGTGACAGGTTGTAAGAACGAACGGGTACCCAAGGAACCCAAGGAAACCCCTTACTAAATGTCATTCTTGGGATGATGAGTTATTCAGGGAAGTGGCAAAAACTACGTTCCCCGCCAGAAAGCTGGATTAAATTTCGAATTAAAAATGCTCTTTTCTGAACCTTCAAAACTTGCCACCAAAGTTGTATCTTTTGTTTCATCAAAGTTTGGTTTTCATTGATTTGAAAATCATGACGACAAACTTTTGAAGTATCTAGGATCCATGACATTTTGTTACATCGAACACGAGGATAAGCCTGTCAAAACTCAAGTCAAACAAACCCAAAAGGCCACATACCAATATGGAGGCGGAGTTGCAGCGAGAAGGATGGTAAGATTTTAATACTGCGTAAAACAACACGCTAACACTTTTAGCATGCACTGCTGCCATAATTTTGACTATTCATTGTGTTGATTATTATTCGTACAAGCTTTTTAAAAATGTTCCAGGTACATGCTAATTTGAGAGAAAAAAATCAATAAAGACAAGGAAAATTTCCCTGGCCTAAAAAAGGAATGTATAAAATCGTATGGCCAACCTGACCGTGAATAAATTTAAACCCACGAATTCATATTCATATCATCGTTAATAGGATGGTAGTTTTATGTCAGGATTCAGGTAATATGGACTAATAGTAGTTCAGTTGCCTGGAAGGTTACCTATCCAAGTGTTGATCCGCCTAGAGCATGCTTAACTTCAGTGATCTGATGGGAACTGTTCAGCATGCTCAGCCACTCGCTACAGAAATATACAAAACTAATGAAACTTTCAACTCATGAAAAAAAGATGCACAGAAACTGTACTTAACCTTATTGTAGAACCAATATAATGCAGGACAAAAGGTTCATTAGATATAATGGAATTTGATCAAATTTTACTTTCTTTTGTTACTTTGATCTGCCACATAACTTCAGTTAAAACTATCATCTTTAATCAATCAAACTGTAGAGATATCGCCAAACCTTAGAGATGAGATATTGAGAACGTTTTTTAGACCGTGCTCTTTACTTTGGCTAAAAATACTTGTCACACCCCAATTCATCTGTTGAGAGACTGATTGAAGAGAACAGATTACCTAAAACAAATTTAATGAAAAACACAATTTTGGCTTGGAAATTCCCCTTTTATTAAAAAAGAGTCTGAATTTTGTAGACAAATGCTCTTTTGTGGGGTATAGTTGAACCCCCCATCTCAAACTTGTACTCCCAGTTAACTTGAACTGTTTTGTATATCCCTTGAGAGCTTGCAGCTATGATTTAGCTTTGGTTATTCAGAGTACTTGCTATCTCTAACAATTTTTTATTTCCATTTAGAGTCGAGATAGCAGGGTATAATGTCTCGTTCAATTCCTGCCCGGACCACCCCTGGGTACAACCCCCAAGCTCCTACACTCTTGGAAATGACCAATTATTTCATTACAGGCACCTTAGTGAAAAGGGATTGCAGTTTTGTAAAGATCTCTGTGCAAATAAACATCCAACTGCCAAGGAAGTTATTGCTAATGCTATTCATGTAAGTGGAATTTTTTATAAAATTACATGCTACATTAGCTATTTTGCAATTGTGATTACCATAATAATTTGATTAAGCCCCCTCCTCTCGAATAAGCCCCCCTATTTTTTCAAAACAGATAATACTCATTTTAGATAATATTCTGTATCTTTTTTAAATAATACTTATGCTTTTCTTTAGATAATATTCTCAGCGAAGCTGACTTTTGAATAAGCCCCCTCTTGAATAAGCCCCCTATCAAAGGTCTAATTTTGAGTAAGCCCCCCTGGGGCTTAATCAAATTATTGCAATGTGTGTTACACAGGGTGAATGAAAATAGGTTAATCATGTGCGGATTTTTAAAATTGTGAAGAGAAACGTACAAATTATAGTTTAAACATTTAGGCTAGTCAATGTTTCAACCTTACATAACTATTATCACACACATGGTCTTTTTACTCTTGATAGATAGCAAAAAGAATAAAAAGGTTTTTGTGCATATGAATTTTCCTCCCCGGATTATAGCATGGTGTGATGGTGTTGTTTAACTTCTCTAACCTTCCCAGTGGAGGTACTTTACACTGATATGAGCGTTTAATAACTGAACAGCGTAAAAAAACTGCCATATGCTAATCAACATGAATTATAGCATAATATTTTAACTTTCCCATCTCAGACAGACATCAGACAAATAGGGCAACAAATTTTACCAGCAGATATCAACAAAGGCAAGGATTCTGAGGTACATTTTACTGGTTTTTTTTTTTACTTTTTTGCAGGCAACTTTTCACTGAAATTTTAATAACCTTCTATCAATTTTCTATCAATTAAATATTGATTTACTTTGAAATTTATAACTTGTGTGTATTGCTGTAATGACATAAAAAACATTGCTCTACAGATGACCTCGCCCAAGTTGACCTTGCCGTGAAGTTCCAATTTTGCTTTTGAATGTTTCTTCAAAGTTTGTAACTTGAGGTTTGCTTTGATTAAAATACTCTTGTCCCAAAAGATTTGACGCAAGTTTGACTGTATCATGTTTACACAATAGAACCCCGATTTCTCGAACCATGGAGGGTCTAAAAAATTAATTTGAAAAATCCTGAATTTGAAAAGTCTGGAGTATTTTATAAGAGTTTGTTATCCAAGGGACCGGAAAACAAGTTCGAAAAATTAGGTAAAAAATATTGGTTCTTCTGTATTTGTTTTATCACATGCCAATTTTAGTATTCTAGACTACTCCATTTATGATTTTGCATGTAACTATAGACATCACATTTTTGTACTGTATTTTTTTATTTATATATATAGTTTATTTTATTTTTGTAGATACGTGGACCAATAGTGCTGCAAGTTCAAAAAGTGCGAAATGTATCTGCTCCTACTTCAAAAGAAGATTCATCAATTGCGCCAAGAATGCTAAAACTGACAATGACAGATGGATTTGTCAATTGCATTGGTATTGAGGTTGAGATCGTACATTCGATCAGGTAAACACATAACTTCTGACATATATTTTTTAACCTATAAAACCCCAATACTTTTTGGTCCACCGATCCCATGACAATCGTTGCTGTTCACTTCAAAGATAGTGTAGGCCCTGTTTTTTTTATTATTCCGTTTTCAGTAGGAAATCATTCCAAAAACGAAATGAAATCTTCTTGTTTTGTCCTTTGTTTACACTGAAATCTTTTCTGAAAAAATTGAAAATTGAAAAAGGCACCAATACGATGGGGTTTTACAATTAATCTCATTAATTTTAGCTTATCTACACCTCCTGGCTCAAAAGTTTGTTTGATGGGGGCAATAACCATCCAACATGGTTTTCTTTTGCTGAAATCTTACAGTATAAAATTTCTTGGTGGAGAAGTAGAGCATCTCAAGGCTAAATGGGAGATATCAAAGGTTTGTTGATTTAGTTTCTTATAAATAGAAGTTATTCGAACGTTTGTATTTAGTTATCTATAAAAATGTAGCATATTAATTTTAGGTATGAATAAGCTTATGCAACTAAAATTAATATGAATCATTTTCATTCATGAATTACTAAATTATTAGAACTCAATTGACTGCTGTTTGGTATTGCTTAAATATTCATGAATATGATTAATAGGAAAATATTCAAGAATGTTTTATTAAAGTAGGTATTTACGGTTCATATCCGCTCTCTCGAACATTTTAAGCAAATTTTAATTTATCTGCCCTGGCTGGGCTTTCTTATAAAATACAGTAAGAACCGCCAATAAAAAACAGGTTTTTGAAGAACAACTTGTCCAGTTTTTTATTTATTTTGGCAAGTTTGATAGAGTTGGGTAGATGTATGCTGCCAATAGTGGGATAGAACAGCCATAGCAATGCTCCTCTATTATTTGAAATGATTTCTGTCAATTAAATTAACACTTTTAATCAATTTTCAAAAATAAATTGTAAATTTTTGCCAAAAATCAACTTGTGGTTTCTCATAAGTCAGTTTATTGTTGGTGGATTTTTACTGTACTCCTATTGATTCGAACGTTTAAACATTCTCCATATATAACAGATTTAAAATCCCCGTAAGAGTTCGAAATAGTGGATTTCAAATATGTATTTACATCTCATTTTGTACGAAAATTGTCTATCAGAAAGCTCTTTAGAACTTTAAAGAACTTTAAACTTTAGAATGATAAATTATATGCAATGAAATGAATGAAACATTATTTGTTGAAAATTGGAAAATTGTGTTTACAACAATAGGTAATATTTTAGCTTAACATTTCGAGATTTTGAAATCAATAATTTTTAACTTTCAAGAGATCTTGGGGTTTCTTTTTGTGCTTATGAATTCATTAAATTTATTTTTCTGATCGTACAAGAACTTTATTAAGAATTTTGATGTCAACAACTTAGCACCTGAAATTACCTTACGTTTTATTGCAATTTATCACAATTTTTTATGAAACATTTTTATTCACAATTTGTTCTTGTTTTTTAGAATGTAAGTAAATTGCAGCGCAAAGTATTAACGGCGGAAGATGGACCTCCATTATTCGTACCATTTAATGAAAGTGACTCAATCAAACAGAAACAATCAAAATTGCAAGCGACTGCAAAGAAGCGTTAGTATTTCTTCATTTACTTTTGAAATTAAATTATCTTCTTTATATATATATTTGTTGTGTAAGCAAATTATATTCATAAAGTTATGTATTTTTCTTTAATTTTGAAACTTGTAAGCCATTTTTTTATTTATTTAAAAGTGTGTTATCTGATTTTATTGGTTGCGAAGGCAATCTTTGTTCATGAGCATGAATAATATTTGTTAATTTTTTTTCTTAGCGGAACAAATGCTAAAGCAGCCTCCGAAAGTGAAAAGTCCCCACGATATGCAGCCAGAGAAAATATCGAAGCCATTTGAAGAAAAAAAGATATGGAAAAGCGAACCATTGAAAGCTAAGAAAGGTTTAGTGACTTATGATATATGTAATTTTTAGTCATACAATTATTTTAACAATTGCGTATTTTTTATTTTTTATTATGACACAAGAGCATAAATTTGATTCACTCGTTGTTGATATGCTTACATTTTGCAATTAGCCAATCAATTCGCAGGATTTAAGATCATATGATAACTATCTTGTAATTTGATTGGCTAATTTCAAAATGTAAAGAAACTCTTAGCTAAATTATATTGAAAATTTTCAGAAGTTTGGCACAATTATTTTTGTCGATGAGTAATATCAAGGCAAATGGGTAATAATTTTTATCTCACCACCATCTTTAGTGCAGTTGTCTGTCGTAGATATGCTATCGTTTCTTATCGTATTGCATCGCATTTTGGAGTAGTTTCATTTGGAGTATGCAGTAGAGTACACGTATTTTTTTAAAAAAAAACTGAGGTCCGCATTCGGTAGGATGTTTCTTAACTTTTTCTTTTGTTTGCTATTGTTATGGGAAACAATAGAACAATAGCATCCATTGTAATATCTGATAAATTTGTGCCTACAGTTTCTTATAAGCGGCTTGTTATAAAACATAATACGTGTGGCCTACTTGTAGTGTGACTGAATTTCAATAATTCCCTGAAGTTTATTTTAATTCCCTGAATTACTCGGAACGTTATACAAATTACAATTTATATGTCATTGATTTTCAGATAAATATCCAAAAACTAAGTGGGAAGAACAACCAGACAAAAAGGAACGTCCTCCATATCGAGAAATTAAAAAAGACAAGGAAATGAAAACTGACGTTATTAAGGATGAGTACAGTGAACTTAAGAAGAAAGATAATCAACAGGAAAGAGACCATGCAAAAGGCAGAAAGGAACCAGGACCGGAGGAAAAACGAACTAATAATAAATATGGTCGAGCAGATGAGAAAAGAGAAAGTAACAAAGATTTTCCAAAAAATTATAACAGAGAATATAGTAAAGAGCGTTCAAAATATGACAAAAGTGATGAAAAAACTAAAGATTACCAAACAGATAGAAAGAGTCGAGATTATCCAAAAAGCGAAAAAAAGGAATTGTACACGGGAAACCCAAAAAATGAAAAACGAGATAGTATGGATGAATATTCAAGACGCGGAAAAAGGGACACAACCGCCGATTCTTTCGGGGTGCAAACGTCTGATGAAAAACAAAGGAAGGACCATTTTCAAGCGAATCCCGGCGCAGTGAAGATGCGGCCTGAAAAACAGGAATTATGGATGCAAAATCCGCAAAAGAAAGGACTGCCACCTAGAATGGAGAAATTGAAGCAGAACAGGCGAGACGAGTATGAAACTACCCGAAGAAAGAGTGACGATTTTAAGCCGGGAGATGTTGCAACGAATCAAGACAGCAAAGATAAAGGAAAATCAGAAGCAAGCATCGCAAAATCGGAAGCACATTTGGACAAAGATATGGGAAAGGTTTTAGCCTTACTGAACCAAAAAATGAAAATAGATGGAGGAAATGCCGTGGAAGATCGAAGAAATGGAAAATCAAATGTTGAAAATTCTAAGCCATCTTCTGCTAGTTTTCACAAAAAGCGGAATGAAAATGATAGAAAAGTTAATTCATATGAAACAGCAGGCAGAAGCCAAGCAGACTCTTCTAGATCTGGCTTTCGAAGGGATAACCAAAGGAGCTTTGAAGGTGATCGTGTTCGCTATTCGAATACACGAAGCACAAGGGTCGAGGAGGCAAGGCAAAGTAAACGAGACATGGAACAGAAGACTGACTACAAAACACGAACATGTTCAAATAAAGACGGTCCTAAATTTATAGAAAATAATATTGAAATTGTAAAAAAAGAAAAAGATAGTAACACAGGCCAAAAGACACCAGTTGTAAAAACTGCATGGAATGAAAAGGAAGAAAGAAATTCGTTATCGAAATATGATGATCAACAGGAAGATAAGGTAGGGAACTAATTATTCTTATTTTTATTTTCTTGACTGACAAAAAAACTCAACTGAATTTTGTCTTATTATGACCAAAGAGACAAAATTTATTGGAATTTATGAGACGTGTTCGTTACACAAATTAGTTCGTTTAAAATTTTACTTCATTGATTATCAATAATTCGTTTAAGTACTTCCGATACATATTTCAATGTTACTTTGGGTTGTATCTTGTCGCAAGGAGTGAAGACAAGACAGCGTTTCTTTCTGATTGTGTTCAAGTTTAATTTTTTGTTTTCGTACCTTCGTTTTAAGTGTGGCATGGTAGAAGGCCATCTGGGAAAATTTCCTTCTTTTCCATTCATTGTAGAATGCTTTACTGGGCCGGAGATTGCTAGTTTTCTACAGTTTTCTGGCGGGGAACGCAGTTTTTTACCGGGGGAAATGCTAAAACAGTCTGAGGGAAAATGTCGACCCTTTTTTACACGGGGAAATTTGTCGGGACAAGACACGCCCATAGCACTTAGTGTTTGTGTGTGTGAAAATGGGCCATTGTTAACGATGTATAACGTCATAAACGTCATGTTTTCACGTTGTAAATGTCGATAGAAGTTTATTTAATTTCAAATGTTTCATCCGAGTTTATCTTTTTAATTAAGTTTGTTTGTATGTGCTACCCCCCTGCAAAATGAAACTAAGATAGGATTTGCCTGTTTAGCAGAAATAAATCCGGGTGTGAAAGGGTTAATGTGTTACTTATTTATTATTATTTGCATTTTATATTTATGATTTATATTTTATATTGCTTCTTCATTATATTATGATTTATAATTTATATTTTATTTGATTACAACTGATTGCAGGGCAGGTATGATAGCCCCTGGTACCGAAATCCTGGCTTCCAGAGTCCTATCTTAATCAAATTTAGGGTCCCAGTTCAGAATCATGAAACATTTTTAGCACGCTTTCGACTATCAAAATGTTAAAAAGTATTTCAACAAGAAACTTGGCTTTGGGCTTTGTAGTAGGGTTTCCATTTTGGACGCAATTTGTTATATAAAGTTGAATTCGTATGATTTACCATAATTTATTGCGAACTCCTGAATATAGCTTTTTGAACATTAGCTTTTCGAGCCGATCAAATTACCAAAATGAGCCTCACCATCAACAAAAATCAATGCAGCATTATTATTATTATTTTTATTATTATTATTACTATTGCCATATACACGCTTTTTCTATAACTTTTGATCATTTCTGACCAAATTTCACCAATGAAAGTTTCTTTAAAATTCCGTTTTTAGTATTATGTATATGAAAAGATTCCGTTTTTTACCATGAATTCTTTTTTTCAACAACAGCATTAACAAAAACTGGGTATATATTGTGTAGGATAAAAAGTTCTGTTCAAAGTCCTCGCTGAATTAATCATCTGACATCATAAAGTTTCTTAGCGATTTTTCTTCAGCTTTTCGTCGGTTTCATCCGTGAGTTTTCTAAAAGTGGTTTCTTGTTTCTTATGATAAAACGTGTATTGCGCACTATACATTGATAGTGTGGCGGCCTAAAACGATTACTTAAACATAACATAACTTACGGTATGCGATATTCCCGGCAGGGGGCTGTAGTGTGGCCCCATGCCCCCTCTGGTGCCACCCCGGAGTAGGCCTACACGTTTTCTTAATGGTACCTATTTGTTAGTTACAAAGAAACTCATACAATTAACGATAACGATCTAATTTTTTGATAACGGTATAATATAAATAAATATTAGTGACAAAATACACAGGGCTCTTTTTCAAGTTCAGCACTAGTTTATATGAGGCAGGCCAGCTGTGCACATGCGCAAACCTAATGACGATACATTGTAATATGCATGGATACTTTTTTCTTTTGTGGTTTGAGTAAATGATGAAAACACAGAGCAGGTTGAGAACATAATGAGATCGCTCTGTTTTTTGGCGCCGCAACGAATTGTGATCTTATCCGGTTCTCAACCGTCTGTGTGTAACTGACAACGATTTCTCAGCTGCGATATCATGTGTTTTCTTGACTTGAAACCACATGTTTGGGAGATTGGAACGCTTGGATGAACATAATTTTCAACGCGGAATTTCCTATTTTACAGAAAAACTATTTCGTCAACATTTCGAGATTTTCCTCGCAACCTGAGATCTAATAAGAATATTTTTCTTATAGCATTTTAAAATGAAACTTAGCGATAAATATGTAAATTGTTGAGTGACGTTTCGGTGTCATCCTAACATCCTTTTTAAGCTAATCGTACAACATGCCCTTTACTGTGTCCTATCTCGTGAAACAGTTGCGCATTCGCTGCGAGGCTTTTTATACGCCTACGGAGCGGCCTCACGAGAGAGAAAGGTTTCTATAGGACACAGTAAAGAGTACGTTGCACATTGTACGAACAAAACGCATGATTTAAGTTGTCAGCTTAAATAGTTTCCTAGCCTGAGTGCTGTCAATGATATCGCTATTTTTAAGTTGCACTCAGCTGAATGGAAACCAGGACCACACACCAATTCCTTGTTCGTGATAATTTTTAATTTCTTACATTTTGATCTTTTATTGAGATAAAAACAAACGTATGAAGTGTTTGCTCCTCCCAGCCTTCGAGTTATTTATATTTCGGTAAAGCCACAAAGAACAATGTCTGCAATTATTGTGCAATATCTTGTTATAGGTTGCTCAATTTATGTCAGCCGTTGTCACAGCAAACAGGCAAAATTCTGGAGCTGTTCTTCACATGGTGAGTTTGATTAAATTTGTTTTGTTGACTTCCTTTAGCTATTAAATACAATGCAAAAATCGGTAATGTCCATTCATACACTCAAAAAAAACTTGGTTTTTATAGGACAAATTTTGACCTTTTTTATAAGGAACCTTGACTGCAAGTTGAGACTGAAAATTCCTTATTGTTTTCATGAATATTTGCAAGTTTTGTACGCCCATGCGTTTCCAAAACACATTAAAAGTACTTTTCAGTGCATGTTCTAAAACATCTACACACTGTATTTGCCCAAATCTTAGCCTGGAATTTCTCATAAAGGTGTTTTTTATAAAAATAGCATGTAGTCTACCAATTTTGCAATTTGATACTAATCAATTAGGAATTATACGTTTACCTGATTCAAATATACCATCAGTCAAACTCTGTAGCCGTTTAGAACAAGATTTCATGAACGAGCTTTGAATTGGTAAGTTTTTGGATGTAGGGACAGATTGAGAATCTCTTTGAGAATCTGTATCTGTGTCACTGATTGAATTGACTGAATTGATTTTGTCATTGATTGAGCTGAACATATATATCATGGATTGAATTGATTGTATCATTGATTAAGTGGGATATACGTATCACTGATTGAATGATTATACCATTGACTGAATTGATTGTATCCTTGATTGATTGAATTGATTGCATCTATCACTGATTAAATTGATTGCATCCATCACTGATTAAATTGATTGCATCATTGATTAGATGCATCATTGAATATATGTATCACTGATGGAATTGATTGCATCTATTATTGATTCAATTGATAAAATTTTGAGAAAAACTTGTTGAGTACCAATACATAGGTTGAACATTTTAAGGGATGAATTTCTTGAATCTGCAAACAATAAATATACCCCAGAATACAACAGACACTAAATTATTACATACCCACTTTAGGTACCATGACACAAATACTTTAAACAGCAATATTTTTTTATCAGGTACTTGAAATATATAAAGAATCGTTAGTGAGCTGAGATGGATGGCGAATAATCCACTCGCTGCAATAATAATTCGTAAAATATTTATACTCGTATTCGCTACTCTAGCATATAAAACGCCAACGTCAGAGTAGTATATTATTAAAGCAGATGAACGAAGACATAGCGATCGAATCTAAAAAGAAAACAAATTAAAATGACAGTGAAGGTTGCTTATTGGTCTACCCACGGGCTTTAGGAAAAGTGAAGTTTGTTTTTATTCCCATTTCTGTTGTTTCATTCTACTTGTCATACATTCCGTGGTTTGAATTCGGTAACAGGGAAACAAGAGGAAAGAGATTCAAACCACGGAATGTAAGACAAGTAGAATGAAAAAAAAACAGAAGTGGGAATAAATACAAACTTTTCTTTTCCTAAAGCCCGTGGTCTACCGTTTAAGTTGGCAGATTTCACTTCTTATTGGTTGAAGTAGTGCTTCCGGGTGGCATGTGTCATTTTTAACCACAGGCTTTAGGAAAAGTAAAGTTTTCATTTTATTCCCACTTCGATTTCTCTCATTCCACCTATCTTACATTCCGTGTTTTTGTCCAGATCAAGACACGGAATGTACGACAGGTAGAAAAAATGACAAAGTAAAATGACAACATAAATTTGAAGCTAAAAGTTTTGTCTATAATTTATTTATTTTTAAACAACATGCGAATTAAGGCGAGAGTTCTTAAAAAGGGGAACTTCTAACATTACGTTGCTTCGCATTCACACAACTGCTTTGCAAGGCTCTTTCTTGACAATGACTGATTTTACCATTCATATCGTTTACAGGGAAGAGAATATATTGACAGTTCGGCAATGCAACAACAACAATACCAGCAACAATCGACCATCCAGCAACCAAGCTTAACCCAAGCAACAGTTAATCAGCCAATGATAACATCATCTGGCCCCGTTGTCTACAGCTACCTTCCAACTTACCCCACAGCTATGTACCAACAAGGCGTGAATCAAGGATATCCTCCAGTGTCCACCCAATCATACATGCCAACACAGCTTTACCAGCAGCCCCCACCTGGTTACGACTTTCAACAGATTCGTGCTGCGCAAGGGTACCCGACCATGAGTTATCAGAATCAAGGGATTCATCCTGGATTCCAACCTCGTGGACAATATCGGCCACGTGTCAGACACGATATATACAGGCCGTCACAAAAATGAAGTATCTCATTTTTAATTTTATGTATGCTTGAATTTTAAATTGAAATTGTATTTTGAAACATCGCTCTTTGTTGTCAGTTTCATCCTGCAATTGAAATTTGTTTAACGGCGGCTGTCTCCTTAAAACTGGCTAAATGTGTGGGCTTGCTTTAAACGTCCAGACCTTAAACTTCACATAGAGCATGAGCATTGGGACACCCTGGTTGTATTTCAAACAAATACAGTTGAAAACGAACTGAAGCTAACCTCAAACTTGCAAGTTGCAAGCCACATAGATGTAAATCATGCATGGAGACATCATGCGTGGAGACATATCATGCATGGAGACACAAAGCAAACTTAACCCTGCAGTGGTTGAGAGAGATGCAAATGTAGGCCAATAACGAGGAAAGAAGACAACAAGTTAGAGGTTTACGTTTGAATTTATTTTGAGCTGCATTTGTTTGAAATACAGCTAGAGAGCCCCAACGCTCATGCTTTGAGTTATTTTGTCAATTTTGAAATGATCCAATAACTCATACTTGATGCGTGGTTTCAAATGATGGATTTTGCATGAGTTTATGGTGTATTTAATTGATACCATTCAATCAATTTTGATAAGATTTTTAATTGCACCATGAAATCTATTTTTTAAAGTATCAAATTTTCAAAAGTCAACTGTCAAAGAATTCAGTGTTTCAGTTCAAACTAAATTACGTCATAGCTAAAATAGTGTCAATTACAATGACCATTGAATCATTTGCCACAGTTCATTTTAAATTATTTCATTCAAAAATTGCTCAACCTTTTACTTTGTATAACCAATAATGAGAAAAATGTTACGTGTCAATTGAGAAAATAAAAATTACGTTTCTGCGCTGCAGCGCTGTGGCCTTTGATGAGTTGAAGAAAAAGTAGGAATAATTCCCAAACATTCGCAAGTATTTATTTTTGTAAATAGAGCAGAAAGGAAAATAATAATGAAATAAAATAACGTGATAAAAATCTTTCTATACTATCTGTATTAGTCATTCCTATATTCTGCTTTTTAGTTGAAAGATTTTGTACAGCACCCATCCAAATTTATCTAATGTTTTCACTTTACAGATACATGATTCAGTGAATCAGTGACCAATGACTCAGTGATCTCTGGTAACTAGCAGAGAAGTGCAATTACATCCCACTTTTTTACAAACTTCCAGCGTTTTGTTACCATTCTGCCAATTTTTTCCGCATTTATGAAAAATAAATTAGTTTTAGAGACTACTATTTTAGTCACAGGAAAAATTGATTCAATTTGTGATTGGAAACTCGACTTTTAACAAGAGTCCTTTCGAAGAATGTAGTTTTGTTCGTTCTTTTTGTGATTAAAAGTAGCTTTCTTTGTGACGTCCAGGTAATCATTTTTAAGGACAAAGTAATGCTCTTCAAAACCAGCTCTTTAATTTTTAATATAAAAATAATTTAAAATGTTACTCGTTTTAGGCAAAAGCTACCCTGGCCTGGGTACCACACTTTCAGTAAAAAGATACTGAAAGTCTGGCACCCAAGGTAAACAAAAGCCTAAATTTTCATTATTTACAATTTAGTTTTTATTTCTTTTTACTTCAAAAATGGAGGAGGTGCAAATCTTAGGGATTGGCAAATGTCTGAATTGTGTACACAATTTTTTATAAGGAACGAAAATTTTAACACTAAAGTTTGATGCGTTCATAAAATCTCAGCGGCACACTCCCGTCCGACCATGGGACATTTACCCCGAGCGAGAGGCTGAGGGTGGAGTTCCTCGTTTTTTTTTTGTAAATGAGGCTGAAAGTTCTTTACTAGTTCCTCGTTAGAAAAATGAGATTCGTCCACGTTTATATCGCTCTTACAATCCTACATAAGACTCGAAACATTTCAGTGAAAAAACTGGTCTGTTTTTGAAGAATCTCGCGTTCAACATGCAGAATCTCCTGTACGAAATAAAGAATCTAGTTGTGTTTTTTACATGTTAAGCTTTGATTTTGTATGTAACTGAAAATGACATTCATGATGTTTTGGTAATTGCGATATAATGCAAAAAAATGTGTTCTCTATATATAAAAAGATTTTTATCTGATAGGGGCATCCATAAAGTGCGTGACTATTTTTGATGACCCCGCTCCCCCTTTGTGCGGAAAGAACAATAGAAAAGACTAACAACAATAGATAATAGATGTACGCTTTTGGCTTAACACGCCCTCCCCAGCTTTATGGATGCTCCCGAAGGAAGCAAAACAGACACCCAGGGGTACACCCTAATATATGGATACGTGTATGCGAGACCGACATGGATTGGTTTGAAGGCAGTAAATTCTCTAAACATGGGTGTTATTTTTAGCAAAAATGCCTAAAGTTGGCGTTGGGTTTATTAAAAATTGTCATTAATGCTCGTTGATTTGGAATGAAACACAACACAACACAACATTAATCTTGTGTATAAACGAAAATTTTAACACTAAAGTTTGATGCGTTCATTAAATCTCAGCGGCACACTCCCGTCCGACCATTGGACATGTACCCTGAGCGACGAGCATGAATATTACCAAGATGCATTGCGAAAGCTTTTTCTAATGTTTTGCTCTCGTGATAATGCTGTTGTTGCTGCTGGTTTGCTGCAGCTTGGAAACAAGGACAAGACAAAAGCGTCATCAAAATACTGAGAGGCGATCTGAGGAGATAGAATTATGAAATGATGTAAATTTTTAATGATTTAAAGGAAAATAAGAAAACGAGAATGTCTGTCAATGGAGAGATAACTGCTGTTCACATTTCAAGGAAATCATCGATTCGCGATCCAAACGAAGACTTAAATGATACATATGATTTTACAAGTGATGAAGATGAGGACGAAAGTAGGCCGGTTTCTGGATTCAGAAAAAATGTACGTCAAACGTCTGCCAGGTTAAAAAGCGGGAGGCCATCAAGAACCCCAGATAAAGTTGGCAGAGCAGAACAAGTAATGAGGGCAGACTCAGATCAAATAGATTTAGAAAGATTACTGAACTCGGTGCTAAATATAAGTGAAGATAGAACAAAGTTCACTGCTGAAAGCAAACGAAAACAACGACCATTTTCAGCTCATCAACTGACTGGTCAACACAAGAATGGCATGATCAATGATGATGATAGCAATAGCGTATCAAGTAGCATATTTTCAAGAACTAAACCAAGACAACGACCATTTTCGGCCCACCAAGCCGCACAAGACTCAACTGCAAATTATTCATTTTCAAATGACAAAGTTGAGCAAATCGACAGAGAGAATCAAAGACTTCTTAGTGAAATATTGAGAAAGCAACAACAGTCAAAAAGGAGCTCAGCAAAACAACCAGTCTTTGCAAGGAGACAAGAACCTTTGAAAGTGAAATCATCAGCTTCTTTAAACAGGTTCAGATTTCAGCAACAAGTTGAAAGAGAAAATCTTGTAAGTGCAAAACGTTGTCTGAACTTATTTACCAAAACAAAATTCACAAGAAAACTCATTTGATACAATATGTAGTTTCAGAATGTTTGCCATCAGTCAACTAAAATAAATTTATGTGTACAATGCATAAATTCTAGGTAGACTGGATAATATTTTTTCTTTCAGATTAGCAATATATATATTTCAAATCTAACCATTTAAACCCTGCTATAAGAAATAATGAGATTTACCAACCCTTTTTTATAAGAGAAACAGCCTTGATATTCTCTAAAATTTATCTTAAGTTATAAGAGAAAAAGCCTTGATATTCTAAGTTAATCATATCTAGCTTAAACAAAATAACAGAATATCATGTCAAAATTTTCAAAGAAAGTTGAAAAATAAAGCATGTACTTAAATGAGATTTGTGCTGCCATGAATCCATAGGCGAACTAGCCTATTCTTTAGCAAAGGGCCAAAAAGGATATGGTGATGTAACCGCAGACTATAGTGGAGCCAAAGGAAAACCAGGGGGCTTTGGGGGCCTTGCCATGTAGCCTGAATGTCCAGTCCGCCCATGCCCAAACCAACTTAAAGAATTTAGAGGTAGCTACTCTGGGATATCCCATGGAGTGAGGTTTAAGATTTACTAGTTTTTATTAACCATACAGTACAGGCAATTCGTAACTTAACATAGCAAGAATTCTTACAGATTTTTATCAGGTCTTTGAAAGGCCGTAAGAATTTTTGTGGGGCATGGAAGAAGAATATTTAGAGCATTAATGAATTAAATTTGTTGTCCCCGAAAATTCCTCATGGAAAAGAGTTTTTTGATAAAAAATTGAAAACTCTGAAGACTGTTGAAATTTTGGCAAGAATTCTTTGGCAAGGAAATTATGTTAAGTTATGAATGGCCTGTACTGTATATGCTAACCAAAAGTATCTAAAGTGACTATTCACCACAAAATTAAAATTACAAATTGAGGACTCACAATATCTAATACCTGAATACATTTTTTATTAAAAGATGCAATAAATATCATGAAGCTATTTAAAAAAAAACGGTATACACAAGAGATATAAATTTGTTCGTCTGATTGAACATAACATTACTTATATATGTCACCTGTTTTGCTTCAAACAAAATACCCACTACCAGAAGTTTCTTGTGATATACTGTATTCACAATTATTCATTCAACATGTTTAGTTTCTCATTAAATATGGACGGTTTATATAAATATGAATTGTTTATTTATTAGCCTTATTTATGAGAAAAATATCATTCAAAACGTTCATGAATTAAAAAAATTATGTTTAAAATTGAATTTAAAATACCACAGATTTAAATTGACAATATTTTTCAGCATTATTTTAATCATTAAAAAATATGTTTAATGATCAACGAAACGAAATAGACTTGGAACAAGTCTAGTTTGGGAGCAGATAGAAATCCCTTGTTTTGCTCATTTTTGTTAACTCGTGGATTCCGTATTCTGTTCAAACTTCTTGAGAAATTTCACGTTCTGCGGCACAACGGTAAGTTTCTTCGTTCCGAGTGTTTTGAGCGATCCACACCGTTCCGCAAACCTCTACTTTGTTTGCAACTTTTCAGCAAACATCACTTGCATAGCTTTTTTGCATTGTGCAGCTAACCCCCAAATATTGAGCCAAATTTTGGCAACCCAAACCATTGTTAGTTATTTTTTATATTTTGAGATAAATTTGGGAAACAGTGTCATGTGGTAATAACCGGAGTGTGACTGTAAGCGGAGTTCTTTTATAAGGGTTTGTTTGACCAGAGGTAAATTTGGGAAACAGTGTTATGTGATAATAACCGGAGTGTGACTGTGAGCGGAGCTCATTTATAAGGGTTTGTTTGACCAGAGGTAAATTTGGGAAACAATGTTATGTGATAATAACCGGAGTGTGACTGTAAGCGGAGCTCATTTATAAGGGTTTGTTTGACCAGAGGTAAATTTGGGAAACAGTGTTATGTGATAATAACCGGAGTGTGACTGTAAGCGGAGCTCATTTATAAGGGTTTGTTTGACAAGAGGTAAATTTGGGAAACAGTGTCATGTGGTAATAACCGGAGTGTGACTGTAAGCGGAGCTCGTTTATAAGGGTTTGTTTGACCAGAGATAAATTTGGGAAACAGTGTTATGTGATAACAACCGGAATGTGACTGTAAGCGGAATGACTATAACCGGAGTCGATTGTAGTAAGTTATTCCTAAATATTGTTAGCGATTTTTTAGCGAGAAATGAAAGGTACATTTCCTCCAAGGTTAGGCTTGTCACACTGGAGACGTTGCAGTGGTTCCACCTTTGTCTGAAGAAGAACTGGTTAATGTTTTGAATGTGTATGAATCGTCTTCGTTTCAAAAACTGTGTTGTTTGAAGAAAATATAATATCTGTCATTTTTGAATATTTTTACGGTAAAATTCATAGGACAAGATGTTAGACCCACCCAACAACTGCCTTTTAACTAGTAAACTGTCATATCATGTTTATGCAAAACAGGACAAATGGTGTTTTTTGTCAATCCAAGAACGGGGTGGGGATCCGGGATGTCTCACAGGAACAGCAGAATAATCTGTCCGATCTACCTTTGTCCGATAATCTGTTTCCTTTGACTTTTTGTGAAAAACCGGACAAGTGGTGTTTTTGTCGTTAGAAAACTAGTTTTGGCAGTTTTTTACCGTTGTTGTACATGCATGAATTGTTGTTGTTTTTGTGCAATTTATTCGGACACAGATAGAACCCCTCAATGTAAGCGAAATTTTGGGCGACGATGAATGACGAAGAAGGAAAATGTTTTTTTTTCAATCAATTTTTAGGAGGGTAACCCGTCAATCTAATAATTAATTTTCAAGGGGCCCACCATCTAAAATTACAATTATATCGTCCGCCCCTGCCCCTGCATGTATAACTTTTATCTTGCGATACAATCTTGTATATTTCTCAATGTATTTACTGTTTTAGGCCTTTCTTCGTCGACTTGAAAAAGTAAAACCAACGAAAGACCTTGCCAGAGATCATTTACTTCGAGAGCATTGCAAGCAGGAGCAGTTTGCAAGTAACGTTTCGCGAAGCAAGCGACGTCCTGCAAGCGCTGAAGTATCGAAAAGGGTATCGAGTTTAAGTGACCTCAGAGACATCGATAATGACAGTGTTGCGAGTTCACGTATGTCATCGTCACATCGAAAGAGAACTGGTTCAGCAAGACGTCCTGCGAGTGCAAAAACGCTTACGAAAAATAACGTTGAGAAAAGGCCCGTATGGGAGTCAGGATGGTGAATAGAACAATTAATTGTTTCATATTTAACACACAACTTAACTTTATTGACTTTGTTGTAAATGTAAATATGTATCATAGCATAGTTTTTGGATAGAGTTCAAATTGTTTGACAATTAAAGGGGCTTAAAAGATTTCTTTCTCTTTTGACAAATGTTGTTTAATAATTTTAGAAATGACTAACATGTTTAAAGAAAACGTTTAATTTATTTGAAAATGACAACCGGAATTTTTCGTAAGGAATCAGCTTTACTCGTCAAAGTTACATTTGCTGAAGATCAGTGAAATCAGAGCTGGTATGCCACGCTGGAGACAGCTGGCCCATCTATAAAATGTGTTTGGGGTTTTTCGGCAAGTCCGTGGTTGTAACGTCAATACACATTTTTTCTGCTAATTTTACCAATTTGTTTTATTTGATTTTGAATTTTAATCCATCTTTAGAGAGGGAGATACTTATATAGGTTCTACAAAGCTTCAAATTTACAAATAATTTTTCAGTATTTTTTTTCGTGCACGTTTTTAATGTAAAACATGGGAATGAATTCAATCGTTAACTTGTAGGCCTAGTCAAACAGAGCTTTCTCAAGACGCTTGTGTTGACGGTCATCCACCCTTCCTTAATCCTGCGGGTATATTTGCTTGACAATAATACCATTGCTCTTCCATACATTCATGAGTCAGGAAAACCCCACGCACGGTCACTGACAGGAGGAAGGTTGAAGTAACCAAATGAAAATTACGTGCTGCACCAAAACCACGCCCATTTTCCATTGTTTCTTGACTCTGCATTCATGGATTAATGCCCTGACAGCAAACCCAAAGCGGATAGTGTTTCTTTTGACGCATCCGAATCCGACCGACACTGACGTCAAAAGTAACAATGCCCAATATAACCTCCAGATGAAATAATATGCTGCGAAAAAATCTAATGAATGACATTCCTAGAGTCATTTTATATTTTCATTTTATTTCACGAAAATGGGGACCTATTAAGGGCTGATTTTCAAGGCACCTCCTTTTAAATCTAACTACAATAAATTTATTAATTACAAAACACACAATAAAAAATATCTAAAATTGTTCAAAGCCGAAGAAGCTAGTTGAAATAAATTTTTAGATACAAAATATCAGTGTTTTTAAAATTAATAACGTATCAAACCCTAAATAGAATTTTTGAATGATCTTATATGGAAGTAGACTTAGCTGAGAGGCCATTCGATAATTTCGCACCCCGAAAAAAAGTTTGTTCATTCGTTGTGCTCTTCATTGAAATTCTGTGGTCGTCTCAATGTTGACTTGCTCCAAGTCTGTTTCGGTTAATCAGTAAAAAATATGTTACTGTGCGGAGGAGAGACCTCAGTAGCCTGCGCGCAGTCTAAGACCTCAGGAAAATAAGAACGAAATTCTCTCCTCCGCAGAGTATTTTCATCCGCAGTAACATATTGATTACTGAAACCACTGAAGCGAAATTGTTGCGTAGCGGTCGACGTCGAGGTGCACATTGTGAGTTCTTTCTTGCGGAAACTTCCAGAAAATGCGATGTTTGTTTCCTCACCAGCCTTTAATAATTAGGGTGTATGTAAAGAAGTCCGAAAGGCAGCGACAACATGCGGCAGTTTTTCGTTTTTTGGTAAATTGGTGAGATGTTGGTCAAAACATTTTCTAAAAACCGGTACATTTTTTCTTTGCAGAACACGTATTCATCAAACCGTAATAATTCGATAAAGCCAAGGTGATTTTTTAAATAAGCTCCCCCTCTCGAATAAGCCTCCCCCTATTTGTTAAAACATAAATCGAATAAGCTCCCCTCTGATATTCTGTCAGATTCAGTAAGAAAGACAACACATTGATTACAAACTTCTTCTTACAAAATTACAAAGCTCCAGAATTCTTTTTTGTATTACCACACCTATTTTGAGTTTCATCGTTTGATATAAGATAACTTTTTAGGTAATGCTCATGCTTTTTTTTGATAATGCTTTTCAGGGAAGCTGACTTTTGAATAAGCCTCTCCCCGGGGCTTAATCGAATTATTACGGCAAATATCAATGCGACTCAAAACTATTGAAAATAAAATCCTTCACAATTTATTGTTTCAATATTATGAAACACATGAGTTTTTGTTTGTTTTCAGAGCGCTTTTGAGAGTTAATTCTTGTTATTAATATTTCTATTTTTGCACTTTGTATGTAGACCGGGTGACCCAAACAAACTGTCCCCGTGTGTACGGTCGTACACGAATTTTTTTTACCAAGGAACTAAGCCGATTATACGAGAGTTTTTCAGCTCATGCTGAGATTTTTCGTGGTATACTGGCTGAGATTTTTTGTGGTATACTGGCTGAAATTTCTCATATAATCAGAACACATCTCAGCTCGGGCTGAAAACTCCTCAACCCATGAAAGTTTCATTGCAGTTTCTTAAAAGGTCACCTATTTTTTCTAAGAGAAATCTTAACATTAGTTTTGAGCAGAATTTAGCTGTTGAAGCCTAAGTTCTGCCACTAGTAATATAAATACCATTAAGCGCTCAAACCAGGATATTAATATTTTTCTACTACTCAAGTTTCTCAATTTTTTGAGGAGCCGAGTACTGAGTGTTTTTTTAGTCCAGTTTCTTATACGTGTGATAAAAAAAAGCTTGAAATCCGTGAGACTAAAAATATCAAATTGTGCAACTAAGAGTTTGGGATATCATCCAATCATGATGACGGAATGGGGATCTGAATATCACACAGTCATCTGAAACTACAACATCTGAACCTATCTTTGTGGCTTTTAAGTTAACTTGAAAAACAATTATTAATTTTCAGTCCATGTTTAGACATTAAAACAACTTGCTTGCTTTAACAGTGATTTAGGAGTTTTAAAATTTGAAAAAATTCTCCGACGATTCACTAATCAAAATCCTCAAGTTGACATAGGATCAGACATAAAAGGACATAAAGGACATAAAAGCGTGGTCTGGAAACGAATCTTGGTTTTATAATGCAAGCTCTTTCAAGGATGAAGGCTATTTTATTTTCCAGCATTGGCCATGCAACTATGATTGCAGACGATTGCTTGATATCCCAAGTTCTTTGTTCAAAGCTCTTTGCTTTGCACATCGTTTCGTATAAAATTTTGAGAATTCTATTCTCACGGATTTCAAACACATAGCCCTGCAAACGAGGATTCGTTTTTGGGTCACCCGTAGACTAGCTACACCAGTCCCTACTATTTCGCTTAGCTTTATAGAGCTTGTTTTCGACAAAGCGACCGTTGTAGCCAGTCTAGGTCACCCGTGACCCGGTCTACCCAATATGTTGTTCACATCTTTTTCCTCACAGAGAAAATGAATGGTCACATGATTGAATAGAACTTTAAAATTATAGTGTATGTGAGCAAGAGAAATTTATTTGTTCTTGCCGAAAACATTTCTAACGTTCTTATTCAACGTACCTCGTTTTGGTAATACGCTGAAAGGGAAACCTCGTTTCCAATCTGTTTAAACTTTTGATCCTCTTAGATTTTTCATTTTTACTTGCACATGCGTTTGTTGCATTTTGCAAAAGAACCTGACCGATTACGAAATGTTTCGTGTTGCAGGAGGCAAACCAGGAAAAGCTGCCGATAAAGAAGCAGAAGACAAGAAAGCTAGAAGACAAGTCTATCATTCTGTATTTACGTTCATAACAATTATCGGACTGTTGAGAATAGGTATGGATGATTCAAAATGTCAACAACAGTGAGAATGATTCTCAGGTCAGCATGCGCAGGCTGTGTTGTGTTAAGAACGTGTACTCATCAGCACAACCTTTTGGCTTAATTTTTCTGTCTTTGCAGATTTGGGCATTATATATTTCCATGCCCTTTCCATATGAAGATCGAGATTATGCAAAAAAGTCGCACTTTTTATTTAAACATGCCATTTTCAAAATGGGCTATTAAGTATTAAAGAATTTTGTTTCCAGAATAAATTTCTGCACACAAACAAACGTTAAAAAGATTTTGAATAAAACCTTCCATCATTAAAAAATGATGAAATAAAACCTTCCATCATTAAACATTCCTGTTTATATTTCATAAAACCCTTGACGTACATTTATAATTTGTCTTTTAGCACTGGTATTATGCCAGACATTTGGAAAATTGCTAAGGTTATTCCCATCTATAAAAATGGCGATAGAGAAAATCCAGAAAACTATCGACCTATTTCATTGCTTTCTTGTTTTGAAAAAATAATGGAAAAACTCGTGGCAAAAAGATTATTGATGTTCATTAAGAAATACAAACTTTTATATAAATTACAATTTGGTTTTCGAGAAGGTCACTCCACTATTCACGCGCTTTTGGAACTCTTAGAAACAATTTACCATAACCTTGACAATGGCAACACATGTATAGGCGTTTTTCTTGATCTTTCGAAAGCGTTT
>JAYJMH010066646.1:12675-52615 GCA_036873815.1 Phacellophora camtschatica | reverse complement strand
TTGATATTTAGTAATTGTAAGTTGTTTGTTCATAAACGGTTTTTGAGTCCGTTGATATAATCTTTTGCCGATAATTTGCTTTTGTTAGGTAATTGTAAAGTTAATACCTGTAAAACACCATTGATACATTTAATATAACATTGATTATCTAAGACGATAAGTTGACCGATTGAGAATTGCGATAGGTTGGCTAATGGAATGGTTGTTGAGTCTGCTTTTTTAGCTTCCCAAATTTTTATGAATATTCCATCCGCTGATAAACGACATCCTAAAGAACCATTAAATGCTCGTATCTTTTGTAGTAGGGTTTGGCAGTCTTGTTGAAAGTCTAAATCCATTTCAGATTTATGAATTTTAGTGGCATAAGTTGCTTTTTCATGTTCCTGAATGGTTGGGGTGATTTCATCTTTTCGGTTTAGATAATCTAACAGTAGTTGACCGCCTAAAATTGATAGTTGACGGTAGAGTTCAACGGCTCCTTGCTCTTTGATAGGAATGGCTTGTTGTAACAAAATATCACCTTCATCTAATTTTTCTGACATTCGCATAATGGTAATGCCTGTTTGCTCATCACCGCTTTCAATGGCTCTTTCAATGGGTGCAGCACCACGCCATCTGGGTAATAAGGAGGCATGAACATTAATGCTACCGTAGAGTGGTGTATCAAGTAACGATTTTGATAAAATTTGTCCAAATGCCACGACCACCAACAAGTCTAAATTTAGCGATTGGATTATATCAAGTTGGGCGTTGATGTTCGCAGGTTGCAATACTTCAATGCCATGCTTCGTTGCTAATTGCTTGACAGGCGTTTCAAGTAACCGTTTACCTCGCCCTTTGGGGCGGTCAGGTTGCGAAAATACAACCACAGGGGTAAAGTTTCCATCAATTAAACATTGTAAGTGAAATTGAGCAAAGTTAGAAGTGCCTGCAAATGCGATACGCATAATTTTATTATCCTTGATATTTTAATTATCGTGGAGACGTTGGTGGAGAGTGGGGAAAGTTGGGGATGTTGACGTTTTTGAGCTTAAAATGACATTTAGATTATCTTATTTCTATTCTATAACCATGGTGTAATCATCAGGTAGTGTGAATAAATCTGGCTCTTTCAGGGCTGTTTTTTTTATATCAATTTTTTTTATGTCAACTATTTTCATATCAACTAAGTGAATGCTGGTTTTATCATACCGATGCCAATAGATGGGTAATCCTTTTTCAAATGGAAAGGTAGGCTTTATGGAAAATAATAGTTGTTGGCAGGCTGGGTTATTTGGGCTGTTTGGGTTGTTTGAGCTATTTGAGTCAATGGATTGTGGATTTTCTGATGTTTGCTGTGCTAATTGATAGATTTGATACAGGGATTGGAAAGGTTGGTTAAAATCGCCTAATAGTGGTGAAGCAGCAATAATCTGGCAGAGTTGCTGATTGGCATAAATTGCATATTCGGTTGTTTGTTGTCCAGCGATATAAGGCACTGATGAAGTGTTTTTAAGCCGTTTTAGCATATAACGGGTTGTTGGCGATGGAGAGGTAGGTAAGCGTGGTTTTTTCTTGATAATTTGCTTTTTTTTGGGAATAACTTGGTGTAGGTCAGTGGTATCCCGATTTAATAGCCAGTAGATGTTGTTTTTGGAGTTATTTTTAGAATCTTCTTTCGCTTGTCTATCCATACGCAAGGTGTTGGTGCTAACGGTTAATGTCATAAAACCAACTTGCTTACCTGAGTTAAATAAGACATAGCGAAACCAATTATATTCTTGCAGTGGTGGTTCTTGGGTTGCTGGAGCAGGCGAGTCGTGAATGATGAAGCGTTGAATAAGCAAACTGCTAATTAAGATAATCAGCATTACTAACGTCAGCATACCAAACCAACGCCAAGTTTCATCTTTGAAATGAGGAGAGTGAGACCACTGCATGAGTTATGTTTTGCTAACCACTCAGGTGATTATTAGATGGTTGTTAGGTGCTTGTCAAGTAGTTGTTAGTAGGTGCTTGTTAAATACTAGGTTTGTTCCCAAACTTTGGCGTAGTTTGGCATAGAGTAGTGGGTACTTCATCCGTGTTATGGGTGGTTGTATTGAGTTTCTCTAAACTAATTCGTAGTTATCTAATTTCCATTTGATTGAACAGCCCATACTCGGAGTTTGTTCAGCAGGTCCTTGTCCTGTTGCTAACATGGTTTTCATCGCTTCAATCAATTCGCGTTTAGAAGAGGGGTTGGGTGTTTCTCGTCCTGAATCATCTAAACGTCCACGATATTGCAGTTTTAAATCTTTATCAAAGCCAAAAAAGTCAGGCGTACAAACCGCATCCCAAGCCTTTGCAACTTGTTGATTTTCATCATGTAGATAGGGAAAGGGGAAATTTTTCTCAGTTGCCCACTGTTGCATATTCTCAAAAGAATCTTCAGGATAGTTGATGGCATCATTGGGATTTATCATTACCATAGCAACCCCTAATGCTTGCAAGGTTTCTGCATCTTCAATTAAGCGGTCAATAATGGATTTAACATAAGGGCAATGATTACAACCAAAAACCACCACTAAACCTTGTTCACCAACACAGTCGGCAAGGGTATAAGTTTTACCATCGGTTGCAGGTAAACTAAAGTCTAAAGCCTGCCATCCAAAATCGCAAATAGGTGTGTATTTAAGTGCCATAGTTGTTATTGTTGTTAAAAAAATTGGGGGTTAATGTTCAGAATATGAGTATTAATTAAAGTTCACGCACTGCCCCTTTAGCGGCATTGGAAACCATTTTGCTATAAGCCTTTAAAGCTAAACTCACCTTGCGAGGGCGTGGCTTTTGCGGAGTCCATGCTTGCTCGGCACGTTGTTCTTGAGACTTGGCACGTTTTGCTAATTCAGAATCATTGACGTTCAAATGAATGCTACGGTTAGGAATATCAATTAGAATTTCATCGTTGTTTTCAACTAAGGCAATAAGACCACCTTCGGAGGCTTCGGGTGAAGCATGACCAATAGACAATCCTGAAGTTCCGCCTGAAAAGCGTCCATCGGTTAATAAGGCACAGACTTTACCCAAGCCTTTAGATTTTAAGTAGCTGGTGGGATATAACATTTCTTGCATTCCAGGTCCACCTTTTGGACCTTCATAACGAATAACCACCACCATTCCTGGCTTAACCTTACCACTTAGAATATTTTCAACAGCATCATCTTGGCTCTCAAAGACAATGGCTTTACCGCTGAATTTAAGAATAGATTCATCCACCCCTGCGGTTTTTACAACACATCCCTGTTCGGCTAAGTTGCCATAAAGCACGGCTAAACCGCCTTCTTTGGAATAAGCATGTTCTGCTGATCGAATGCAACCATTTTTGCGATCTTGATCTAAACTATCCCAGCGTTTATTTTGACTAAAGGCAACCGTTGTGCGGACTCGACCAGGTGCAGCCTTATAGAAAGTCAATACGTCTAGGTCTTCAGTACGCATAATATCCCAGCGGTTAATCGCTTCTAACAAGGTGGCTGAATGGATAGTGCCACAATCAGCATGAAGCAAGCCCGCTTTTTCTAACTCACCTAACAGTGCAAAAATACCGCCAGCACGATGGACATCTTCCATATGGTATTTTTGAGTGTTGGGTGCGACCTTAGAGAGGCACGGGACTTGACGTGATAATTTATCAATATCAGCCATCGTAAAATTGACTTCCGCTTCATGAGCAGCAGCGAGTAGATGGAGAATGGTATTGGTTGAACCACCCATAGCAATATCCAAAGTCATTGCGTTTTGAAAGGCTTTAAACGTGGCTATGTTACGAGGTAATACACTCGCATCATTTTGTTCATAATAGCGTTTGCTGATTTCAACAATTTGTCGTCCTGCACGTAAAAATAACTGCTCACGGTCAGCATGAGTTGCTAAGCAAGAGCCATTACCTGGTAATGCTAAACCAATGACTTCAACCAAACAGTTCATAGAATTAGCGGTAAACATACCTGAACAAGAACCACAAGTTGGACAAGCACTGATTTCAATATCATCTACTTGCTTATCGGTAAAACTATCATCTGCCGCAGACACCATCGCATCGACCAAATCTAATTTAATGACTTTACCGCCAATTTCTGCTTTACCCGATTCCATCGGACCACCTGAAACAAATACCGTAGGAATATTTAATCGCAGTGCGGCATTCAACATTCCTGGCGTGATTTTATCGCAGTTAGAAATACAAACCAACGCATCCGCACAATGTGCATTTACCATATACTCAATGGAATCGGAAATAATATCACGTGAGGGCAACGAGTATAGCATACCATCATGCCCCATCGCAATCCCATCATCAACGGCAATCGTATTAAACTCTTTGGCAATACCACCCGCTTGTTCAATTTCACGAGCTACCAGTTGTCCTAAATCTTTCAAATGTACGTGTCCAGGTACAAACTGAGTGAATGAATTGGCAATAGCGATAATTGGTTTACCAAAGTCTGATGAGGCAACACCCGTTGCACGCCATAAGGCTCTAGCTCCAGCCATATTGCGACCATGGGTTGAGGTTTTAGAACGATAGTCAGGCATAATAATTGATGAATATATTAAGTTTTTGATTAAACAGGAAGTTTAAAAAGGGTTGGGAATGAGGAAATGCAGATAGAAAGTTATTTAGTTGCTATTGGCATCCAAACACTTTTCAGCATCTAAGGCTGCCATGCAGCCCATACCTGCGGAAGTGACGGCTTGGCGATAGATTTGATCGGTGACATCACCAGCAGCAAATACGCCAGAGATAGAGGTTGCGGTAACATTGCCACTATTACCACTAAGCACTTGGATATAACCATTATTTAAGGTTAATTGATCAGTAAACATGCCACTGTTGGGTTGATGTCCTATGGCAACAAACACCCCTTCAAGGTCAAGGTTTTTTAAGCTGTTTGTTTGGCTATCGGCAATGGTGATGCCAGTTACTCCAGCATTATCGCCTAGTACTTCATGTAACTGACTGTTTAATACCAACTCAATGACTCCATCAGATACGCGTTGATAAAGTTTATCTAACAAAATTTTTTCTGCTCTAAATTGCTCACGGCGATGAATTAAATAGACTTTGCTGGCAAGGTTGGCAAGATATAATGCCTCTTCAACGGCAGTATTACCACCACCAATCACGGCAACAGTGCGATTGCGATAAAAGAAACCATCACAAGTTGCACAAGCTGAAACACCTTTGCCAAGAAACGCCTGTTCTGAGGGTAAGCCTAAATATTTTGCAGTGGCACCCGTTGCAATGATTAGGGCATCGCATTGATAGGTATCGTCACCTTGCAAGGTGAAAGGGCGTTCGTTCAGATTGGTTTGTTCAATATGGTCATTAACAACCTCAACGCCAAACCGTTCAACATGTGCCAACATTTTCATCATTAGCTCAGGTCCTTGAATACCATCGGCTTCGCCTGGCCAGTTATCTACATCAGTTGTCGTGGTCAATTGTCCGCCTTGTTGCAGACCACTAATTAACAGCGGTTTTAAGTTGGCTCGTGCAGCATAGAGAGCAGCGGTGTAACCCGCAGGACCCGAACCTAAAATAATTAACCTATAATGTTTGCTCATGGGTTGAGATAGAGTTTAGTTGGAACTGGTAAAAGAGTTGGTGATTTAGCAATTAAGTTAATTAGTTAAAAGAAGAAACATTTTGCTTAATGTCTGCTATACATTCTGTAACAAGATTTTGGATGCCTTTAAGGGCTTTTTCTTGAGTGCTTTCAAGCCAACTTAGACTGGGAAATTCAGAGCATAACCCAATATGTTCTTGATCTTCCTCAGACCATAACACCTGATAAGTATATTTATTTTTTTCGTGTTGCATGAATAAATATAAGTGTCTTTAAGCAACGATACGCATGGATAAGTCAATCGCTTTAATATCTTTGGTTAAGCAGCCCATTGAAACGAAATCAATACCAAGTTGACTGATGGTTTGAATATTATCATTATTAATGCCACCAGAAACCTCTAATTCAACCGTTGGGAATTGTTGATTACGTAATTCTACGGCAAGGGCAATATTCTCTAAGCTGAAATTATCTAATAAAATTCGATTGGGCTGTAATGGCAAAATCATTTCCAGTTCGGTTAGATTTTCCACTTCAACAATAATCGGCTTAGTTGCATCTTGTTGTCTCGCCAGATGAATAACTTGTGTTTTGGAGTGGCTACTGAGTAAGTGATTTTCTTTAATTAAAAACGCATCAAATAAACCAATGCGATGGTTTTTGCCACCCCCTTTTGCAACGGCATACTTTTGAGCTAATCGCCAACCAGGAATGGTTTTTCGAGTGTCTAATAATTGACAGTTGGTATTTTTGAGTTGGTTGACGTAGTATTGTGTTGTCGTTGCAGTGGCACTCAAAAGTTGAGCACCATTTAGCAAAGTTCTTTCAACGGTTAGTAACTCACGGGTTGCTCCTGCAAGTCTAATCAATTCAGTATCTTTGGTTACGACTTGACCATCAGCGATTTGATAGTTTACTTGAATGGTATTCGGGTAATGGCTCAGTACCGCTTGCAACCATACATTGGCACAGTAAACACAATTCTCACGAGTGATGATAGTTGCTTCAGATTGAGCGTGTTTATCAATTAGCATGGCACTGATATCCCCAGAACCAATATCTTCTAATAAAGAGATTTTGGCAAGCGGAATCAGTGCCTCAACGACTTGTTTTTCAGAAATGCCTACGGTCTTCGCAGGCATAGCCAATGAATGCATTAAACTATTTTAAAAGTAAGGAGAGCAGTTAGTGCCCTGGTTGTTGCATTTGCCCAATAATGTTGGGGTTTTCTAATGTGGAAACATCTTGAGTAATTTCCTCACCTTTAGCAACGATACGCAATAAACGTCTCATAATTTTACCTGAGCGTGTTTTTGGTAGGTTGTCCACAAAGCGAATTTCATCAGGTTTGGCGATTGCTCCAATTAACTGAGTAATTTTATCTCTAAGTGCTTTTGCTAAATTATCAGCAGCCTCACCTGTTGGGCGTTCTCCTAAGCAAATAACAAATGCCATGACGGCTTCGCCTTTCACATCATGAGGAACACCAACAATGGCAGCTTCCGCAATGGCATCATGAGCCACTAAAGCAGATTCAATTTCCATAGTACCCAAACGATGCCCAGAGACATTTAGCACATCATCGGCACGTCCCATAATCCAAATATAGCCATCTTCATCATATCGGGCATTGTCCCCTGCAACATAGTAGCGGTTATCAAATTGCCCCCAATAGGCATCAAAATAACGTTGCTCATTGCCCCATACGCTTCTTAACATAGAAGGCCAAGGCTTATCCATCACGAGATAACCACCTTGATTCGGTTCGGTAATTGGGGTGCCAGTTTCATCAACGATTAATACCGAAGTTCCTGGAAGTGCTTTGGTACAAGAACCTGGTTTAGTCGCCATCGCACCAGGCACTGGGGCGATAATATTAGCTCCTGTTTCGGTTTGCCACCAAGTATCCACAATAGGACATTTTTCTTTACCAATTAGGGTGTGATACCACATCCACGCCTCTGGATTAATCGGTTCACCGACCGTACCTAATAGACGAATAGAAGATAAATCGTATTTATTTGGGAAATCATCGCCAAACTTCATTAAGGCACGGATTGCCGTTGGTGCGGTATAGAAAATGGTAATTTTATATTGTTCGCAAATTTTCCAGAAACGTCCAGCATCAGGCACCGTTGGTCCGCCTTCGTACATAAAGATGGTGCCACCACAGGCAAGAGGTCCGTAACAAACATAAGTATGTCCAGTAATCCAACCGACATCAGCGGTACACCAAAAAATATCGGATTCTGGTTTATAGTCCATCACCCATTTCATGGTTAGATAAGCATTTAATAAATAGCCTGCACTGGAATGCTGAATACCTTTGGGCTTGCCCGTAGAACCAGAAGTATAGAGAATGAATAAGGGATGTTCGGCACAAACACTTACAGGGGTAAATTCTGTAGATGCGTTTTGGGTTAAATCCTGTACCCAAACATCACGTCCCTCAACCCACTCAATGGAGTTGCCACGATTTTGAAATACCAAGACTTTATCAACGGCTTGATCTAATAATTCACAAGCTTTGTCAACGGTTGCTTTTAAAACAACGTCTTTACCTGCACGTAAACTGCCATCTGCGGTAATCACGACTTTGGCACCTGTATCATCAATACGATCTTTTAATGCCTCAGCCGAGAAACCACCAAAAACCACCGAATGAATGGCTCCAATTCGTGCACATGCCTGCATAGCAATAACCGCTTCAGGAGTCATTGGCATATAAATAACCACCCTATCGCCACACTCAACATTGCAAGCGGTTAGGGCATTCGCCATTTTGCAAACCTCATCATGCAATTGTTGATAGCTGAATGATCGAGAGTTGCCACTTTCATCTTCAAATAAAATTGCCGTCTGATTCGCACGTTCCGATAAGTGTCTATCAATACAGTTTGCAGATATATTTAATTCACCATCAGTAAACCATTCAAATTTAGGGGCAGCCTCTGCATTGAGTGTTTGAGTAAAGGGTTTATCCCAGCTAAGGTGTTCTTTTGCAAGGTTGCCCCAAAAACCTTCATGATCAGCTTCGGCTTGTTGGACCAATGCTTTGAGTTGGTCTGCATTTACGTTTGCCTGTTCCACAAATTCTGCGGATGGAGAGAAGACTCTACTCTCAATTAGTGTTGACTCAATACGCTGATTACTCATAAAAACCTCTTATATAATATGTAATATGATGTGATTAAATTTTTTAGAAGAATATTTTAAATGTAGAAATTTGAGTGCAGAATCAAGAGCACTGCATTAGTATGCTTTCTTCTTAGGTACCCTGAAATCTTAAGTACCCTACAAAACAAAACTGATTTAGAATCAGTTTGATTATGAAAAGTAGAGCAACTCGAAAAACTAAGAGCTTTCAGGACTTTGAAGAGTTTTAGGTTTTAAGAGTATCTAATTTTCATCACTTTCCTCATCACTTTTCTTATCACTTTCGCCATTGTCCACTTTTATGAGTGTGTTGGGGTGTTGTTGAGGTGTTGTTGAGGTAGGGGGTAGAAGAACACTAATGTAGTAGTCTTATTTTAGTGTACCACAAATTGATAAACAATGCTAATATCACCTCGTAAACTTACACTTTCAAAAGCTATCAATTGGTTAGAAAAGATTCTAAAGATTTTATTGAGAGGTTCGCAAAGTTTTGTTTTTAGAGTGCGTTAAAGCATTGCCTAAAGGGTTGTAAGAGGCGTCAGTGGATGTCAGTTGAGTGTCAGGGGAAATTTATGATGGGGTATTTGATGATAGAAAAATCATCAGGTTTACGAGAATGATTAGCCGACTACTAATCATAAGGGGATTGTAATTTATCGGACAATGGATTTGACGCTTAGCTTGGGCTTATTTAGTTTTTAGCGTCGCGAACGATAAAGAAATGTTGATAAGCCTTCCCTGAATTTGGATTCGCATATTCTTTATCCGTTGATTTTGATATATCGAAACCACTTATTTCAATAGTTTCTATTATGGGTGAACCACCAGACGCCGAGGCTGTATTTGTCCAGAAGGCACAACCACTGCAACCATTTGTGTAACTCTTTCTGGTGTTTTTTCCATGCAAATAATCGTAATAATTAGAATAGTCTTGGAAAAATCGGAAGTCACCAGGAATTTCTGGAAAGATATTAGTATTTAGAGCAGGATTTTTGCAATTTAATTGGGCTATTGATAGGAATTCTTTGACATTAGGAAGTCTCCAGTTCGAGAATTTTCCATAATGTTTACTACTTGATGCAATACTCTTATTTAATCTTACAATATAATCTAATGCACCTTTCCAAAAATGTCCTGTTGGGAGACCGTTACATAAAGTTTTCGTTGCTATTTTGATTTCTGTCTTACCTCGGGGAACATATCCTTGTCCTTTTTTAATCCAACTAGTGCCTTCTGGACAAACTTTCCACATTAATCCAGTACGTAGATGAGTCGCCAAACCATTATCATGATCGATAAAATCTTCAGTGGGTGCTGTTTGTGGAATTGTTGAGTTGCACACTTGAGCGGCATCAGCAACTATAGGAAAAATGATTATTAGCATATTAAATAGAATTTTATTAATATGCCAGTTTAGGTGTCTCATAATATGGTTTGTTATTCTTTAATGTTTACTGTGTGTTAGCCTTATGAATCAATAGGTAAAGTTAAATTTAAAATGCTTTACCGCTTACGAGTCGGATACGGCAAGTAGAATTTGATGAAATTTTTGATAGACCAAAGTCCACTCCCCATAACTGGCTGATTGAATTAGCATCTACTATTTTTGGTGTTGAGCTACAATAAAATGCACTAGAAGTATTAGGAAAAAATTGTGTATCAATATGGGCTGTATTATCACTAATAGAATTATCGCTAATAGCATCCCCTCCTCTAATCCAGTAAATAATTGATGCCAGTTCTTTTAAGGTTGGTAATCGCCAATCCGTGTGGCCACATAATCCAGTATTTCCATTAGTAGTAATAATATGTGTTTTAATTGAATCTGAGGTTTTTGAGTTTGCTGGTATAGTGTGAACTGCATCTTTATTGGCAATAGTCTTGACTTCCCAGACAAGTCCAGTGTGATTATCTTTAACGCAACCAGAGTTGTTTGCGTCGCTTAATTTGGTGAAGTCAAAACCCGCAACACCTGAACCGCTTTTGGTGAATGCTCCTTTTGCAAATTCAGCATCACGTCCTGTTTTATAATCTTGCAGTAGATTTCTTGGAGTGTTTTCGTTGCTATTATCAACAGTATATGTTTGTTTGGTAAGTCCTGTATCATTTAGTTTACGTATCAATACTGGTATTGCCGCTGCAGTATTGCTACGAGCACTCATTTCTCCAGCTGGATATTCTGCGAGAACTTGTAAATAGTAAAGTTTTCGGTTCACTAGTGAGGTGATCGTGGTTGGTGGTGTTTTAGCTTGAACTGTTTTTGTATCCTTTGGAAGCATGGTGTTTGAATTACTATAATAAATAGTATAGACTAACACTTGATTAGAGGGTTTTACCCAATTTAATACAATCTTACCATCGCCTCCACTGATGGCTGTAAGCGAAGTGGGGATAGCTCTATTTGGGATTGCTTTTACTTTTGCACTTGGAACACTTTTGCCAGAGAGATTATGTGCGGTTACGGTGATGTCGTATGCGACATCTGTTTCGAGTGAGTCAATAGAGGAACCTGTATCAAAAGTCGTAACGGTAGCAGAGGTTTTGTTAATGTTGCTGAGAATGCCAACACCGCTGGCACCATTTTTGTAGGTAAAAGATAGAGAGTAGGTGGTTGCTTCAGTACTCGGCATCCAAGTCATAATAACTGAGCGGTAGCCAACTTTTGCTGATAACTTCGTTGGTATTGATGGTAATGGTGGCATTGGAGTTGCTGAAGTTGCTGAACTGTATCCACTGAGTTTGCCACGGAAATTTATTTTAATTCGATAGCTATACGTTTTGCCATTTGTTAAGTTTTTAATAGTGTATTTATTTTCAGCTACCGAGGCTATAGGTGTATTTGAATTGTCTTGGTAAATGCGATACGCAGAAGCACGATCAACAGAATTCCATGTTAATGAGATACTACGATTTTTAGATTCGGATTTCAAATCAAAAGTGTTTTTCTCGGGGGTAGGTACTGGTGAACTATCAGAGAGTCCTTGAAGTCCTTCAACGCCTTGAGAACCGCAGCCATGTAACAGCAATGCCATCAATAGGCTAATCAGTAAAAATATTAGGCGGTGGCTACGAGACCGTTGTTTAGTCATGGGTTCTGAAAAATTAAGTTTTAGTAGAGTGTGGAGTATAGATGTTATTTAATTGTTGCGTACTAGTCGTATGGGGTATTTATTATGACGCTCTGCATATGGACTAAAAACCCCATGAAAAGGAACGACATAACTCGAATTAATTAAATATGGAAATGCCACATAAATCGTTGATGTCCAAAAAAAATTACTCGGAGTATTTGGAAATAATGTTAAATTAATTGTTGGGTTAATGCAACGAAATTCCACAATTGAAATAAGTTCTTTATAGTTGGGTAATCGCCAATCACTGTAACCAGCATGTTGTTCATTATTACGTTCAGTGGTATGTTTTAAGGCAGCTTCCCAAGTAAATTTTGTGGCACTGCCATCAGCACATCCCGTCCCAGTTTGTCCTTCGGAACATTTTTTCCAGATGAGTCCCGTTTTTTTGTGTCGATGCATACTCACGTTATTATTGGTAGGTTGAACATTTTGGACAAAATCAGCATCAGGAGTCGTTGATACGACATCTGTATATGGTGCCTGACAAGAAAATGCGTCTGCTACTAACGGCGTAACTAAAGCTAAAATAGTAAGAAATAAAATTTTAGAGTTTTTCATATATGGTAAATGTATTCTACATTAGTTAGTCATGTACTATCATTAGATAGGCACTTGGGTGTGAATTTGTTCCAGTTTTGCGAGTTAAGCTCAGACCATAACCACTATTGAAAATATAAACCCATTTTCCTGAGTGTGAGTATGCAGAGGTAAATATATGACCACGAGAAGAGCCCTCCTCACGAGAAGTCCCTCGAAGTGGAAAGAAGTGCATTGTACCAAATTGCTCTTTGGATTTTTTGATTGATTCGTCAGTTGATAAAGTTAAATCATGTATTGATAGTAATTCGCTTGGTGTAGGTAAGCGCCAAGCACTGAGTCCGCATAGTTTTGATGCTAACTTATTTGTAGCGTTTAGATAGCCTGCAACGTTACCTGAAGTAGCACTTACTCCTGAGTCTTTAGTCCAACGATCGTGTACTGTTATTTCTTCACTCCAAGTTAAGCCTGTTACATTATCTTTGACACAAGTCCATATTGTTCCATCTTTTTCATTGCCAGTGCTTGACCATACTTTATTTGGTTGTGTTCTTAACTCTCTTAACCATGCTTGATCTTGTATTGTTAAAGGTTTACCATCTTTATCTAACTTGGTAAAATCAAAACCTTTATCACCTTTTCCTACTTTCGTTAGCTTGTTGGTGCGTGCTTCATAATCTCGTCCTTGATGACAATCTTGCTGTCCATTAGGAATGAAAGGAATAGGTCCAGGGTAGTAATCAGTACTTTTTGTTCCTGTGCTTAAACAATAGGGACTCCGACCATGTCGAATTACTGGATCTCCTCCAGAGAAAGCTTCTTGATAAAAACCAGAAGCATTTATGCCTGTATCATTGAGACTAAGTGGGGTGGCATGGACTTCTTTGCTGAAATGGCCTGGATTAGTATAGCTATTATCTTTAGCTGTTAATACAATATGATATTGAATTCCATTCTCAAGCCCTGTAACGGCGGTTCTTTTAGCTGTTATATTGTCAATCTTGTTAATCTTTACTGGAGAGATTAGTGATAAGTTTGCAGGTGTTGCGTTTGCAAAGGTTTGTTTGGAGTAGTAAAGGGTGTAGGTTGTTGCACCAACAACGGTATCCCAAAATAGGGTAAGTGTGCGATTGCCATAAGCAACTTTTACGTTAAGAGGTGGCCCAATTGTAGGAGTGGATTCAAGAGCCGCACTGTAATCACTTGCCGCTTTACTGTTGGCAGATTGCACTTGAAAGGTGTAACCTACGTTTACTGACAAGTCTTTAATATCTATCGTGTTGGTGGAGGCAACTTTGACAGTGAATGCGGTATCCTGTTTTTTCTGGTATTTGATACCATAGGTTGTTGCATCAGCAACAGGCGACCATTTTAAGGTTACGGTTTTTGATTTGTGTCCTGTTTGTGCGGTGAAATTTGTAGGAACTGCAGGAATGGGTGGTTGTGGTTGGACACTGACTGTGTTACTGTAAGTGCTCAATCCACCTAAGTTATAAGCTCTCACTTTAAATTGATAAGTTTTCCAATTTTCAAGGTTGATAAGTTTAAACTCTTTTTTAAATGCCGTGGCGATTCGACGGTTGTCTTGATAAACCAAATAGGCATCCGCATCGGTAGATCCTTGCCAAGTTAGGGTTACTTGTTTGCTACCTGTGGTAGCTTTCAAGCTATGTGGGGTTGATGGTTTGGGAGGTAGTGGTCGAGCATATTTATAGTCGCTGTAAGCACTATCATCCTTGTCTTTGGATGTTTTAACACGAAAACTGTAAACGACACCGTTTTTTAAATTGCTGATTTCTCGGCTTATTCTTTCTGATTTTGAAGTGGGTTGACTAATTGAAGCGGGTTGACTAACTTTTGCAATCGATAGATTTGATGGGCCTTGATATAATTTGTATTCTGTCGCCTCTGCTACGGCATCCCAACTAATTGTGACTTTTTTGTTCCCTGCTGTGGTGCTGACATTTTTTGGTGCGGAAATGGTGTTTAGTATTCCATTAAGCGTTTCTGAAGAATTACCACTACTACTACTACTACCACCACAACTGGCGAGTAGCCATGTGATAGCAATAAGTAGCAGTGGCAACTTATTGCAAAAAACAGAAAGTGGTTTGTGTTTCATCATTATAGGATTAAGTGCTGGTTAGTTTGGTTGGGTAGTAAAAGTAAAATAATCTGAAACTTGAGAGGGTTTATTGAACGGTAGGCAGTCAGCTGATTTTTCTTTACAGGAAATTATATAGTAAGTGTAGTCAGTGTTTGCCTTGAGTCCGCTATCGGTAATGGATTGTCCTATTTTGTGTTCAATGAATTCCTTAGTATTGATTTTTTGGTCATTATCGCCTAATAAGCCCGATTCTCCAGTTCGATAAATTTGATAATAGGGATAAAAATTCTTTCTACTCCAAGTGAGCGTTATTGAGTTTTTAGTTGCACTCTTTAAGGAGATGCGCGGTTCAAAGAGTTTCAGTTTGGCTAAATTGATGTAATCTCCTGATTGAATGTCAGCCACAGTTTTGGACATTGAAGAATATATGAAATTGTAGTTTTGATAATGATTTTGCGGCCAAGCATCGGTTGGCGAGTAGTAGTACAGGTTGCCTGAATAACCAAAGGTTTCACCTGTGGTTGAGTGTACGCTAATTCTTAGTGTTGAGGTTAAGGCAAAAGTTGTTTGGATGACTTCGGATGCAGTTACGGTGGTGTTTAGTACAATGTTAGCAAGAGTCAGATTGTCGCGACTTGAGCGATTCTGTAAACAACCAAAGAAAGTAATCTTAATTCTTAAAAATAAATCGCGGTGTTGTTGATTTAATAAACAATCATAAATTTGAGTATCAAAAATATTCGTATTAGGGCTACTGTTGACGTTAATATTCAATTTTTTTAACTGATCGAGGTAAACTAACTCTTGTACAAAATCAGTTGTTTGGCGTTTGCTATCTAATTTAAAACCAGTGATACTTTGAGGAAGAAAATAGTCTGAAGTTACGCTTAAGGAATTAAAAAGAAAATCGTGCTGCCTATCATAACCGTATGTTTTAAAGGTTGTATTGAAGGTGGTGATTTGGTTAAGTAACAAATTGACGCTACTAGTACTAATATCATTTAAGGTTTTAATACCAAATTTGCCGTATTTATTTATCAGCCATTGGTCAAAAGTGATATTACTGGTGCTACCTTCATTAATTTCAAAAGTATAGCTGGCTTTTACGTATTCTTTAGTTCGTTTTGGCAGAACGGGCTGAATGTCTGCAATTGTCTGATTACATGTTGAGTTGCATGTTCTTTTACTTTTAATAAGATCAGGATAAAACAAATACTCCATAAGCAAAACATGTTCTGCTTTTAGATTATTTCTTGTGTGCGTATCAAGAACATGTTCCCTGATATTCTGGCGTAATGATTCAGGTATAGTATTAGGGCTGATTTCTTTAGAAGAAATATTCTGAATAGTCAGTAGCACTAAGATGCTAAAAATAAATTTTATCGTCTTCACGAATTAAGCCGTTGTTTTAATTAAGTTTTTAATGTTAATTATGGGTGGTCCCCGATGAACAGGCAAGGAAAACCCAAAGATAATTTTGAATATAAAAATAGGTACTGAGATCAATCCTACTACATATGGTATCTTATATCAATGATTTAGAGCGAAATTTATATAGATTTAGGGGTAATTTTATATTAGATAGATAGGGGTAGGTGGAAACAGGGATAGGCAATTATACGGAGTTTTACTTAAAAAAGCAAATAAACTCATAGTTTCAGAGATTGTGAAAGTATTATGTTTACCAATCACACCCTTTGTCCATACAAAAGAGCATTGAAACAAGCAAAACAATGCGTCTGATTAAGCTTTTTCGCATTTCTGGTATTAAGAGAAAAAGCATTTCGCCTCAGAAATGCAAGGAGGAGCAGAAAACATCAAACTCAATCTTGAATACTTTCACAGCCTGCACGCAACGTCTGTACGGGGGAAGAAAGAAAATAGAGGTGCTTTGGCAAAACGTTTTTACGCAAAGATAACCGAATGAATATTTATCAAAAAAAGAAAAAATTACTGGCTAGAACGAACCATCCGCACATAATTAATACCATTGTACAGAAACTGACTAGAGCCTTTATTGAAATTGACACCCCACGGACTCGAAGTACCAAAGAGAGAAGGCGAAGAGGGCCAATAATAAGTACCAAGCAGCGTGTTAGGAAAGATAGTTTGATTAATTGCTGGATTGTGACGATCTAAAGCCACTAAACTTCTCAGTTCTTTAATATTAGGCACTCGCCAGTCAGTGTATGATACGGTAACACCACCAGTTTTTGGAGCGCCATTTACACTCGTTGCCTGCTCTAATGCCTGTTCCCATGTATACGTACTACTGTTGTTAGTACAAACAGCAACATTACCGCCATTACCCCACTGTTGCCCTTCGCTACAGACTTTCCACATTAGTTTGGTTTTGCTGTCGGTTACCGTGCCGTCATTATGCACTGTATAGCGACTATCAGGCCATTCGTTGGTGATATAGCTTTTCTGACTCTGACCAGCGTGAATTGGCAATACCATTAGTAAAGTCGCAAATAAGATGATTTTTTTTAGCATAGTAGTTTTATTAGTTTTAGGAGCTGATAGATTATAGACTACAGATTTCAGTTTCCAGATGACAAAAATTTAATTCGTCTATAGTCTAATTCGGGTTGGAACGGACTAACCGCACATGAGACGTGTTGCCTGAACTGCGACCCTTAGGTTTGTCAATGCCCTTTGAGAAATTGACAGTCCAAGCACTACCACCGTCATCCGCATAGGGCGATGAGGACCAATAATTCACATTAGCGTGAGTGTCATAATTGACATGAGGGAAATAGTGGGTATCAATTGCAGGATTGTGGCGTCCCATATGAGCAATACCTTGAAGCTCTTCTAAGGTCGGCACTCGCCAGTTTGTAAAACCGCATAAGCCAGCACCATTATTACTACCTGAGACTAAAGTATCCCAGTCATTGTAATAATCACCTACTTTGGGAGTGTGACTGCGACCAATGGCGGTTGAACCACCCCATCTATAAGTATTATTTTTATTGTGAATACCGCTATCATTAGTTTTGACTTCCCAGATTAAGCCAGTATAGTTGTCTTTAACGCAGGACCATTTAGTACCATCTGGGGATTCATTGCCTGAATTTGACCAACTGACATTTTGAATGGCGAGCGGTTGACCATTGCTATCGAGTTTGGTGAAGTCAAAACTTGCCGCACCACCACTGTCAATTTTGCTGAGTGTCCCCGCAACCGCCTGTGCGTCTCGCCCTTGATGGCAATCCTGCTTGGTGCCTGAGCAGGTGGTGCCTGATTGACCGTTACTCCAACTCCAAGTGATGCCCGTGTCGTTGAGAGGTTTGGGTATTCTGGGTATGGCAAAAGCTTCATTACTCGCCCCACTCTCACCACCGCCGTTGCTTGCTGTTACCACGAAATAATATTTAACATAATTGGTTAAGCCCGTTATGGTTTCAGGGGAGGTTTGATTGTCGAGTTGAGTGCCACCACTTAGGTCTTCATGCCTAATCAATCCAGCACCACCGCTTATTAGACTTGCAAAAGTTTCTTCGGCGTGATAAATATTATAGCCTGTAGCACCAGTTACCTTTGACCAGCTTAGGGTGATCGCAGTATCGCCAGCGGTAACAGTGAGGATGGGTGCAGGAAGGGACACGGTAACCGTAATTTCTGTACTGTAATCACTACTACCGCCATCGTTGATAGCTTTGATTTTATAGCCATAACTCATCCCGTTTTGAGCATTACCATCCACATGACTGGTAATTGCACCAACCTTGATGGTGGTGTCAAAAGAACTACCCGTTCCCGTTCCCGTTCTACGGACAATGGTGTAATTACTGGCTTTGGCAACTGCCGTCCATTTCAACGTGACTTTGCTATCGCCTTTGGTGGCAGTAAAGTTGGTCGGTACGGATAGTTGTGGGGTGGCTGTTGCTGGTGAACTAAAAACACTGATGTTAACACTGTTTTTGGCTTTGATTTTGTAGTGGTAGGTGATGCCGTTGGTAGTGGCGTTATCGTCATATTTAGTGACGGTGATGTTGTTGGTGATTCTATTATAACTATTTATACCTGTTGCACGATGGATTTCGTAGCCTGTGACTACTCCCGTAGCTGCTGTCCAACTGAGGGAAACTTGACTGTTACCTGGCGTGGCGATGAGCTTGGTGGGCTTTGATGGAGGTGCTTGTGGGGTGGCGGTTGCTGGTGAACTAAAATCACCAGTACTAGCCTTATTTTTGGCTTTGAGTTTGTAGCGGTAGGTGGTGTTGTTCTTAGCACTGGCGTCGTTATAGTTGGTGACGGTAATGTTGTCGGCAACTTTACTGTAACTATTTGTACCTGCTGTTGCACGATGGATTTCGTAGCCTGTGACTACTCCCGTAGCTGCTGTCCAACTGAGGGAAACTTGACTATTACCTGGCGTGGCGATGAGCTTGGTGGGCTTTGATGGAGGTGCTTGTGGGGTGGCTGTTGCAGGTGAACTAAAACCGCTGGTGCCAACACTGTTTTTGGCTTTGATTTTGTAGTGGTAGGTGGTACCGTTATCTACAATATCGTCACTAAAGCTACCTATCAATGCTACATTGGTGATATTACGATAATCACCTGAATTACCTATTGCACGATAAATTTCGTAGCCTTTGATTCCACTGGTGGTTGTCCAACTGAGGGAAACTCGGTCGTTACTAGGCGTGGCTGTGAGGTCAGTGGGTGCAGTTGGTGTTATTGTTGTTGTTGTTGTTGTTGTTGAAAAACTGTCTCCACTACCAGCACCACAACCGTAGAGAGTAAATACACTGAATAGAACGATTAGCCAGAATTGAAGTAATCGCTGACCCGTTTGGTTAATTTTTTGTATATTTTTTTGCATATCTTAATTTGCCTATAATTTTCTGCCTAATTTCTAATTTCCTAATTGAAAAACAGGATGAAGGGAACAACGACTGTAGAGACATTTTGCCGAAAATTTTCATGATTTTTTATGAGTGTGCCGTCTAAAAATCGCCTCCATCGGTTTAGCAATCGTACGAATACCTAAATTGGGATAAAGGAGAACTCCAACGATAGGAGGGATACTGGCAAATATTTTTTTTCTAAACTAATCTCGTACCTAAGTAGTATCATACATAGAATTTTTAAATTTTCTTATTCGTAGATTTTAACACAATGTTGCATAATGGTTTTAGCTCATTAGGTATTTTTAAAAACTTTTAACCACTATGCAGAGGTGTTGTTAATTATTAGCGAGGTTGTTGGGGTAGAGAGGTTTTGGCAAAACGTTTTTTGGAAGAAGTGGGGAAGTTCTGCGAATATTTTAAACGGGGTGATAGTTTTGCGATGGTGGATTGTGGAAGAATGTGCGTGTTGGGAGAGAGGTTTTGGCAAAATTTATTTTGTGAAATCATGAAATAAAACGATTACTTCAGTTCTGTCATCCGTAGCTTGCAAAGCTGTCTCTTAAATCATCAGTTTTTTGCAAATAGGCAAAAAATTTGTGTAGATACTATGCATAGGAGCGTGGGAATGAGTCGGGTACTTGAGTAGTTACCTCTGCATTAAATAAACCACAGATACACGCAGATAAGCACAGATAACAACTTCGTTAAAAATCACATTCATCTGCCTTCATCCGTGTTAATCTGTGGTTAATTTTAAATGACTCGTTCTCATGCTGAGTTTGAGAGGTGTTGGGGTTATGTTGTTAAGCTCGTCCTTTTGATTTTTTCCAGATGATGAGGGAGCGGTTGCCCGATCGGCAGTAGCCTAAGATGGGTTTGGGTAGTTTGTCGTAAGTTTCTTTAAATTCTTTTACAGCTACATCATTCATTGAGTCGCCTGTCATTGGTTGATAGGCAAACTCTAAACCTAATGCTTTAGCCTGTTGTGCAATTTCTTCATGGGTGGGTTGTTGGGCTTCTTCGTGGTCTGGTCGATGGCAGTAAATGGATTTGATTCCAGCATCTTTGGCTAACTGAAGATCTTCTTTGGTGATTTGCCCAGAGAAGTAGTAAAAACTAGTCACTTTATTAAATTTACCAAGTTGCTGTTTGAGTACGTTGATTGGAACACGGATAAATTGTACGCCTCGTTCGGATTTTTCACCAAAACTGCCTAAGCGTACATTGGTTTGAATGGCAGGGATGATTAATTTGGGGACTTCTTGGTCATAGTCTTTTGATTCGCGAATTTCAATAAATTCATCTGGGGTTGTTTCACTGCGAATCATGCTGTTTTGTTGCTTTGATTCGGCGATGGTTAGCATTGATAATGGTGGTTGATTGTCTTCAGGGTAGTCATGGCAGAGATATATTTTAGTGTGGTCTGGTAAGGCATAGATTTTTTGAATAGAGTTATATAATATCGCTGCACTGCCTCCTGGAAAGTCGCAACGTGCGGTACCCATTTGAGGTGAAAGTAAGGTGTCGCCGACAAAAACGCTATCATCAATAAGATAAGTTACGCAGGCTGGAGTGTGTCCTGGCGTATGGATGACTTTAACCTCAAGGTTGCCAATATTAAAGGTGTCGCCGTCTTTAAAGAGTTGATCAAATTGCTCGCCAGTCAGTGGGGTGTCAATTTCGGTTTCAAAAATATTCACCCAAAATTCGAGTACTTTACTGATGTGGCAACCAATACCCGTTTGTCCACCTACTCGCTTTTTGAGATAATCAGCAGCACTTACGTGGTCCGCGTGGATGTGAGTTTCAATAATCCAGACGTTTTGCAAGTTATTTTGTTGAATATAGTTAATAACGGCGTCAGCTCCTTCAGTTGAAACAATACCGCTGTTAAGGTCGTAGTCCATTACTGAGTCAATAATGGCACATTTACGAGTAGCTTGATCAACTACGACATAGGTAAAAGTGGAAGTGTTAGTGTCAAAAAAAGTTTCTATGTGCATAATATTTTAAACCTCGTAGAGTAATTAAGGGACTGTTTTTTCCTGATAAAAAGTTTTACTTTTTGTCGAAGAAGGGGTTAAAAGGGGCTGAAGGATTCTTTAAAATCAAAGGTAATTTTACACAACATAATATTAATATCATATAACAAATATATTTTAAACCTGTGCAATTAAAATAAATTTTAAATGGTTGTTTTTTTAAATATACTGACTTATCACCTTAAAATTGTATACACTGTTGAACAATTGGGAATTGCATGGAGAGAGAATTTGAGGTCAGTAATTTATTGTTTGATTTATTATTTGACTTGTTGTTCAACTTATTGTTTGATAAATTAGGGTGCTTTTCTCTTCGTATTCTTTGCAAGTAACTCCCTGCTCCCTTTCTTCCCTAAAATGAAAGTAGAAAAAATTGGGATTGATTAATGAGATGGATCAATTTTCTATTTCCATTTTTGGATAGCAGTTACTTTACAATACTATTTTATAAAATTAAAATATTATGGCTATCTATGACTCTGATATAGTAAGTGTGCGTCGACGTGCGACTGAAGTATCAAAATTACTTAAATCAATTGCAAATCGGAATCGATTGATTATTGTTTGCTTGTTGTTGGATGGTGAAAAAACTGTTGGTCAACTGACTGAGCGTTTACAGATTTCTCAACCTGCGGTTTCACAAATGTTAATTCGTATGAAACAGGAAAACGTGTTGGAATCACGTCAAGATTCACAGAAGGTTTACTACAAATTAGTGAACAAAAAAATTATTGAGGTTGTGAAGGCATTAGAGGATATTTGCGTTGAGAAGCGTTTGCCAGAATAATGCTACGGATGACAGGGGCTTGTAAAATGTTTTATTTCAATCGCTTGCAAAAATACGCTTGCAAAGCGACTCTACGGATTGGACGATATATGTGGAAACTGTCATCACCAATTTGTTTTGTTTGTCATGTAAATAATCAGGACTCGCTATGGCTCACTCAATACGTCAAACACAACTTATTTTTTTGCCTGCCTGTCTGGGACTAAACAACTAGGGATTATGAAAGTTGTAACTTCAATTTATACTGTCACTGATGATGAGGCAGGACAACGTTTAGATAATCTGCTGCTTAGGTTGCTGAAAAATGTTCCTAAGAGTCGAATTTATAAAATGATTCGTAAGGGGGAAGTGCGTATTAATAAGGGGCGTAGAGCACCTGAATATAAGCTGATATTAGGTGATAAAGTACGTATTCCACCACATCACGCAACTGAAAACCAAACCTCTTCATTGATGCCTAATAGCGATATTGGTCATCAGTTGCAACAATCTATTCTTTTTGAAGATAAAAGTTTATTAGTGATTAATAAACCGATTGGGTTGATGGCTCATGGGAATCATGAGCAACTTGGGTTGATTGAGCATTTACAAGGTTTTGCAGAATATCAATATTGTGAGTTGGCTCATCGTTTGGATAAGGATACTTCTGGCTGTTTGATTATCGCTAAGCGACGTTCTATATTACGTCAGTTGCATCAGTTATTTCGCAGTCGTCAAGTGCGGAAGAAATACCTTGCTTTAGTGCATGGTATTTGGTCTGATAAGATTATTAATAAACCTTTGCAACGTTATTTAATGCCTAATGGTGAACGTCGAGTAAGAGTGCATTCGGAAGGACAAAAGTCTATAACTCGTTTTAAGATATTAACAGAAAAAAAGCATTGTTCATTACTTGAAGTGATGACTGATACTGGACGTACTCATCAAATACGGGTGCATTGCCAAAGTGTTGATCATCCAATAGTTGGTGATGATAAGTATGGCAATCGGCACTGGGATAAACAGTTGGATAAACAGTTGAATCAGCAACAATTCCAACAGGTCAAACGGTTGTGTCTACATGCGAGTGAAGTAAATTTCATTCATCCAGTCAGCGAGCAGAGAGTATCAGTTCAAGCGGAGTGTACCCCTTTTATTTCTTGATGTTTCAGATGTTCTTTAGTAATTCTCGAATAATTAAAACATTTTATGTAATATGAAAAAATCAAGCAAACCGTCATCTCTTATTGCGGCAAATCGTCGTGCTAAGTTTGACTATCATATTGAGCAGGAGATTGAGTGTGGGTTGGTGTTGATGGGATGGGAGGTTAAGAGTTTGCGTGAAGGAAAGGCGCAATTGAGTGATTCTTATGTCAGAATCTTGCGTAATGAAGCCTTTTTGATTGGTTCGCTAATTAACCCTTTACTGTCTGCATCAACACATGTTCAGACCGACCCTAAACGAACTCGCAAGCTGTTAATGAATCGTAAGCAGATTAATCAGGTAATGGGGCTTGTGGAGCAGAAAGGATATACCGTAGTTGCACTACGATTGTATTGGAAGCAGGGCAAAGCTAAGGTGTCAATTGGGGTGGCAAAAGGTAAAAAGCAGTATGATAAGCGTCAAACAATCAAAGAACGAGATTGGCAACGTGATCAAGGGCGAGCACATGCTCGTTCACAGTATTGAGTTTATTGTTGTTTTTCTGCTCTACGGTTAGTTAGTTAGTTTAATTACCTGTTCAATTATCCAGTGCAACGCTATTTGGAGCTAAAACTTTAGAGTAACCGTCATACCTGTTGAGCTGACTGCAACCTGCTTGTCTTGAGAGAGGATTTTTAATACCTTCTGTTCGATTTGTCCAGTGATGGAGAGGGTTTTGTTAAAGTAGTAGGTACTTTGCAGTTTTAAGCCGTTTTTAACTCGGTTACCGCTATTGTCAAGGAAAAAACCAGTACTCTTTGCACCATAAGCCATGTCGCCCCAGTAGTAGGAAGCACCAAGCACTATATAAGTCCAATAGTACCAACCTTGCAAATCAAATTGATAAAAGGAACTTTTATTATCTACTTTTTGGTTCGTTAAACTATTTGCATGATAGGTTAGAGATACTAGCCCTGAACCAGACTCAGATTGAGAGTAGATGTTATCAAATAGAGTGACTGAGAATTGGTTGGCTTTAAATGTCTGAAAGCTGTTATGTTGAGTTTGGTAATAGCTAACTCCCCATCCTCCCTCGGGGCTACCATATGGATTGTAGCTGGTACGTTTTACATTGACAAACCACATGTTGGCAGAAATGGATGATTTAATAGCCTTCAATGTACTACTGGTGATTTTAGTATTTGCAGAATGTGTACCCAGTTTTATTTGAGTCTTGGGGATACCGTACCAAGTGTAGGCTAAAATTGGTTCTGTTTGAAAAATGCCATCATCTTTGCGAGCGAGTTGGTCTACAGCAAGCTCTAAAGAGTGATTGTTATAACCTGCGTATAGATAACCGCCAAATAGATTGTAATCTTTTTGACTTGAATCACTATGCACATTATCTATCGTATAGGCTGAAGCACTAAATTTGCTAGTAGCATTGGCTGGTAAATTAAACATGCAGAGTAGCAACAACAGTAGCGTGCTAAAGCCTCTTAAATGTGTGCTTTCTGTTAGTTTGCTAGGTTGCCAAGTGATTTGTTGGCAAATAAACGTTTGGCAAATTAGTGTTAGCTGTTTTTTTAAGTGGCTAGTGAGGGGTGGTGGTGACTGAGTTGCCAGTAAGGAGTTTGTTTTAATCATGGCGTTTTCGTTGGAATAATATATATTAATATATACAGAGAGAGGGGGTGGTAGTGCTATTTTATAAGAGGACTCTCTTGAAAAAATAATCATTGACGGTGAATTCGGCAATTTTTTGAACAGGGTCTAATTTTAAATAGGTTGCACTGGATTGGTTAAAGAACGAATTATCAATTTTACCTTGAATTGTGGTTTCATCAAGAAAACGATAATTTGCAGTTGATTTTACCCAATTAGGAATAATGGCATTCATAAAGTTGGCAACAATTTGTTGGATGGGAGTTAATAGAGCTTGATTGCTGATTTTATCTTCCCAAGCTAAACCAACTTTTGAGACTAACGGCAAGCTGGATAATGTTAGGTAAAGCATCTTTAAGTAAGGGTTATTACCTTCAATACCAAGCATGTAAAATCCAGATTGTTGACGCATAAAGTAGAGTTTGCTGTCTTCTAAACTAAAGTAAAATGTTGAATCAATTTCCATCTTTACCTTGATAGAGATTGTATCTTTTAATTCCCTGTGCTGATAAATTTCAAATTTAAATACATCGTCTAAGATGAAAGTGGTCATTTGTTCATGGAATACAGAGTGTTGCTCGTTTTGTACTTGATGGGCTAATGTCGGTAAGCCATGAAAATTGTACTCACTTTGGACAGTGTAGTTGCTAAAGACAAACGGGCAGGTTGGTGCTCCTACGGCAGGGTAATACTGAACATTAATGTGAATATGGGGTTGTGGTGAATAGCCTGAATTGCCACACAATCCTAAATGGGTTCCACTGACTAGCCAATCACCTACTGCCACTTGAATGCTATCTTTCACAAAATGTGCTACGAGTACATAAAATCCTTTGTCATCATAAATTATTACCATATTGCCCCAATTGTTAACCACATCAACTGAGCCGATAGGATTATCAGGCAAATGGTTCATAATTTGGACAACTCTTCCATTTACAGGAGACACTACGGGTTGCCCAAAACAATAATAATCCTCTAATAAGTTGCCTTGATTTGCATAGGTTTTATCGTTTAAATCGGTTTTCACGAAATCATATGCATGTTGCCATTCGCCTTGGTGAGTCCATTTGTCATTAAAAACTTGCCAGACTTTCCATGTGTCGGGGAAGGGTAAATGGATTACTGGTTGAGTCGTAAAGCGATCTACATTGGTGAGATAATTATCCAGTGTTTGTTCAGGCGTTTCTTTAAAAATCAACGGTCGCCATGGATAGTTGACAATTCTGAGTACGTAGATAAAGGTCAGTGTGATTACCGTAAATGGTAGGGTAAAGGCAGGGACTCCGTAGAGTGACCAAAAAACGTGTATGGCACTGGTCAAAATCGTTGCCATTGCTACTCCGACCATTGCAATTAAATAGCTACGTGGATTAGGGATGTTGTAAATCGCTCCTAAACTCATCGCAATAAGAATGTAGTTAAAACTCCCAAGATCAGCAGTGGATTGGTTAAAAGAGCCGACAAACAGTCCGTGAATCATGCAACCAAAAATAAACCCAGTAAAACTCAACAGTAGTAGAATACGTGAAGCTAACAAGAGCAACAAGGCAATAAGGCAACCACTAATAATATTCGGCATAAATAGAATGGTTCCTAATGCCTTAAAGTAGTCAGCTAGCCAAAAAGGTAAAAAGTTAATTTCATTAAGCAATGTTGGCTGATAGAGCGCATTGACAAAAAGGTTGGTAAATGCACCCGAAGATAGGAATACTAAGGTACTAATTAAGATAAAGGGAATACTCAGAATTTGTAGTCCCAATACATGATAGAAAACATGTGAGGTGGCTAATGTGATGACCATTGCGGAAGTGCCAGCAATGATAAGCAATGGTAAACTTAACCAAGATAACTCAAAAATAAAACCAACGGCCATACCAACCAATAAAGCATTGTAGGTATACATTCCAGATTTAAGAAATTCCACCCGATACCCCAATACTAATGCCATCGCATAAGCAGCGAGCACCGCAATTAGACCTGATAATGCTGAGTTGTAGTTAAGAAAGGTAAGCAGTAAGAGAAGAATGCCCGATATGCGTCCACGAACAAAAAACACTTCCGAGTAACTATTGAGAATTGAGGTGATGACATCTCGAAAGTGTGAGTAGTTAATTTTATTCATGGCATTCTAAGCGATGATGGTAGAGAGGACTTAAGGTGGTAAATTAAACATACTATAACGGCTATAGAAATCCTCTCTATCGTTGTGATTGCACTGGCTACAGTTTTCAGTGCTTGTTTGGGATTCGGTACTCCTTAGTCTTCACGTTTAGAGGGCTTTGCCAGCAATAAGACAATCATGGTAGCTATAGATAGAAACAGACAAATAGCAATAACAGCTATGATACTTTTAGTTGGTGGGATAGAGCTCTCTGCGTATGGTTGATAACTTGCTGAATATAATACGTGCGTATTCGGATTGGAAAAATATTCTTGGTATTCCTTTACTTTCTGGTCAATGTTATAGTGTAATGTTGAATATTGTTGCATGAAAAATGTTATAAACTGAATATCTACATTTGCCGTGGATAGGTAGTTTCTTTTTGAAGTTATCAGTAATTGATTATGTAAATTAGATTCATTTCTTGAGAGTTCTGCAATTTCCTGTTCTAGCTTTAATTTGCGGTGAAGTAGCTCTCTGTAGGTATCAGTCAGGCTGAGTTTTTTGCCTATGGTTAGTAGATTTGTAATATCCATTTCAAGAGGAAGTTTGTTGCTACTATTCACTACAAGACCTTCTTTTAGCTTCAGTTCTATTCGAATCATGTCACTTAAATCCTCTAATGACTGCGTTAGACCTTTCAACGTTTCTTTTTTACTTTCTAGTAGTAGATAGTTGCCGACAAACGATGGTTCGCTGTTCTCACTTTCTTTTAATGATAAGCTAGAAAACAATGCGTCAACGTAGTTTTTTTTCAAGCTATCTACTTGTTCCTGCAATGAGTGTATCGCATCATTCGTTGAATAATATTTGCGTTCATCGTTTGCTTTAAGTAACTTCTGAAGGATATTCTTGGCTCTTTCAATATTCTCCTGTATGGTTATTAAAAAGTAATAGTTTAGTTCAATATTTTCTCCTTTCTTATATTTTAGTTTAGGCAGTTGTTCTATCTCACCACCAGCAGTAGCTCCCCTTTTTACAAAAAAATCAGACCAGTTCTCTACTAGAGCTAGCAATAATGTTTGAGCTTGCTTCTCTGTTATGCCTATCGTAGTTGGATTAATCATTATCTTTACACTGTTTTTGCCGTCTTGTTGGTTATTGAGTGACTTTTGTAGTGCATTTAATGCTGTAACATCTTTTGATTTTTCAGATGCTAGTTTGGAATAAGCCTGATTAAGCAATACTGTATTTGGGTTATAGTAGGTTATTTGTATAGATTTAAGGAAACTCCGATATTCAACATCAATGCCAAGTTCTGTCATCGTTTTATTAACTATTGCGGGCAAGACTAAGTGATCGAGGCTAAACTGCATACCATTAGGATACTGTTTAGTAGACTTATTGTTAATAGATTCACTGTCTTTAATTTCATCCAATGCAACGACATAGCTTATTTGAGCTTTTTGTGGTCCGAAAGTGCTGAATAAGTAGATGCCACCAATCATGAAAAATAATAATGTAAATAGAACAAGCTTCCATCGAATAGCGTAGATGTTGTAAAAAAGTTGCTTTAAATCAATTTCATCATCGACATTAGTATTTGAAGTTGTGATAGGTGCTGATGAGGTGTTCATATAAAAATTATTGTAAGTGAGTGGGTTAAAGTAGATTAATAAGTTAGATGCGGTGTTAAACTTGCCCTTTTGGAGAAATACAGAAATCAATCTTTTTTAGGGGGGTACAGTGGCAGAGACGGATTTATAAAGTGTTACAAGGGTACCCCATAAGTGTTCGTTGATGAGGTCAGAATAAAAAAATAAATCAGCAATTTATTATACACTTAAAATCTTGAAAGAGAGGCATTATAAGTGAAGGTTCCTTAAGTTTGGGTAACGTACTTTATTATTCTTTGAATTACGCTAGTAGCTGTATATAAGTAGTGCTTTTAATTAGAATACTTTTGCTTATTTGATTTTTCAGGTAAAATTTACTGTTTGGTTAGTTTTTCAGTATGGGTGCTAAACTTCAAAAATATCAGTCATAACCTTATTTTAAAGTCGTCTGTGTCTGACCTTGCTAATCAGTTTAAGGATTTTTTTCTATTTGCTATTTGATTGTATGTTTAGTTCCAGACAGTGCTGATGTGCTGGTTAATAAGTATCAATAGATTTTGAATAAGGTGTGATAGTGAAATTATGCCAAATACCCCTTCTAATGTATTTTTTATTGTTGTATCATAGTTTAAATTTATGAATTCTCTTGTTGTTGGCAACTGGAAACTAAATGGCGGTCGTGATTTTAATCGCTCTTTTATTGATGAGCTATTGAAAAAGCCTTGTGAGTCTGTGTCTTCTCAGTCGGTACAATTAGCTATTTGTCCGCCAGCGGTATATCTTGCACAATTTTCAGACGCTTTTAAACAGCAGAACTCTAAGAATCCGATAAAATTGGGTGCTCAAGATGTTAGCAATCAGGAGCAAGGTGCTTTTACTGGTGAAATTTCAGCAGGGATGTTAACTGATTTTAACTGTCAATACGCTATTATTGGACACTCTGAGAGACGTCAATATCATTTTGAGAGTAGTGATACTATCATTGCTAAGCTTAAATTGGCATTAAACCATGATATTACGCCTATTATTTGTGTTGGTGAAGACTTGACTACTCGTGAACAACAGCAACAGTTTGAATTTGTCTTATTACAGTTAGATAAAGTTCTACAGTTAGAGGAGTCATTATTAAAACGAACCGTCATTGCCTATGAGCCTGTTTGGGCAATTGGTACTGGCAAAACAGCAACTCCAAACGAAGCACAAGAAATACATCATTTCATTCGCTCTCGTTTGAACGACTTCCACCCAGAAATTGCTCAAGATATTGCAATTTTATATGGTGGCAGTGTTAACCCGAAAAATGCTCAATCACTTGCTGAACAACCTGATATTAATGGTTTTTTAGTGGGTGGAGCTTCTTTAAATATCGATGATTTTCTTTCTATCAGTGAGGTTTTTTAAATGTTTACTATTTTGGTCGTATTACAAATTATTATTGCCATTTGTTTTATTGTTTTAGTTCTGTTACAACAAGGTAAAGGTGCTGAAGCAGGTGCGGCATTGGCAGGAGGTTCCAGTGGTGTACTGAGTACAGCGACAGGTGCGAGTACGCTTACCAAAATTACTGCCGCTCTTGCCGTTGTTTTTATCGTAAATAGCCTGGTCATGGCGAGCATGTCCAGTTCTAATCGTAGTATTGATAGCGTAATTATTCAATCGGATGATATACAGCAACCTGTCAAGGAAAGCGACAAGAGTGATAAAGATGTTCCTTTATTGCCTACGGACTGAACATCAAAACCCGTGAATTTTCATTACTGAGTAATTTTAATAGTTTAACTTTATGAGACAATTTACCTATCTATGGAGAGTTTTAAACTTTGTTAGTCTGGTAAGTCTCATAAGTTTACTGTATAGTTGCAACTTGTATGCTTATTCATTGTCGAACTGAGTAATTCTAAGAGTTTAACTTTATGAGACAATTTACCTATCTATGGAGAGCCTTAAACTTTGTTAGTCTGGTAAGTCTCATCAGTTTACTGTATAGTTGCAACTTGTATGCTTATTCATTGTCGAGTGAGCGTTCAATCGTTGTGAGTGTTGCTAACCAGCAACTTTATCTTTATCAAAATAATAAAAAAATTAAAACCTATCCAATTTCCACTGCGGCGAAAGGTATAGGTAACCAAAGAGGTAGTAATCAAACCCCTCTTGGTAAACATAGAATTGGTCATAAAATAGGGTATCAAGCCAAAAAAGGTGAGGTGTTTGTTGGTCGTAAGTCTACTGGTGAGGTGAAAACAATTTTTACCGATCAAACCGATACGGATGATGACTTCGTGATGACTCGCATTCTTTGGCTTGATGGTTTAGAAAAGGGTATTAATAAAGGTGGCAATGTGGACTCAGAAAGTCGCTTTATTTATATTCATGGTACCAATGAGGAAGGATTAATTGGTAAACCTGCCTCAGAAGGTTGTATTAGAATGACCAATGATAGTGTTATTGATTTATTTAATCGTGTCTATGTTGACGATATTGTAACTATCGTATTGCAGTAATGGCATTTTAACTTTCACTTTAATCTTTATTGAGTTTTCATTTCAATTATGCAACCTGAACTATCATTTCCAAGAATAAAACGCTTACCGCCCTATGTTTTCGCTGTCACTAATCAGTTGAAAATGGAGGCAAGACACCAAGGTCAAGATATTATTGACTTTGGCATGGGTAATCCAGATTTAGAGACGCCATCGCACATCACTGACAAATTGATTGAAGTGACTAAGCGTAAAGGTACTAAACGTTACTCTCAGTCCATAGGTGTTCCAAGACTCCGTAAAGCCATTTGCCAACGCTACTTAGATAAGTACGATGTTGTATTAGATCCCAATACCGAAGCCGTCACAACCATTGGCTCTAAAGAAGGGCTTTCCCATCTTGCACTTGCAATATCTGGACCAGGCGATACGGTTTTAGCACCAAACCCGTGTTACCCCATTCATACCTATGGATTTGTTATTGCTGGTGCTCATGTCCGTTATGTTCCTCTACCTTCCTCCTATGAGGAAACCGAGCAAAGCCAGAATGCGGATGAACAATTTTTTGCTGCCCTAAAAGAAGCTATTGTCACTTCTGCACCGAAACCGCTCTGTATAGTCGTCAACTTTCCAAGCAATCCAACGGCTCAGTGTACCACACTTGATTTCTTTGAAGAGCTAATTGCTATTGCTAAACATTATGGTATTTGGGTAATTCATGATCTTGCCTATGGTGATATTACCTATGATGGTTATACAGCTCCCTCAATTCTACAAGTTAAAGGAGCTACTGATATTGCTGTTGAAACTTGGTCTCTTTCAAAAACTTATAGTATGCCAGGTTGGCGAGTTGGCTTTGTATTAGGTAATAAAAACCTTGTCGGAGCCTTAGCAAAAATTAAATCGTATTTAGATTACGGTACCTTTACCCCAATACAAGTTGCTGCTATCGCTGCTCTTGAGGGTTCCGATGATTGTATTGAAGAAATTGTTAACATTTATTGCAAAAGACGTAATACACTATGCGATGGTTTAAACAATATTGGCTGGCACTCAATAAAGCCAAAAGCGAGCATGTTTAGCTGGCATAAAATCCCTGAATTTTATAGTCAAGAGATGGGGTCATTAGATTTTTCCAAAAAACTTATTACCGATGCCAAAGTTGCTGTGGCACCTGGTATTGGCTTTGGTTCCAACGGTGAGGGCTATGTGCGATTTGCTTTAATCGAAAATAATCATCGAATCCGCCAAGCGCTTCGTGGCATTAAAAGTATGTTTCAAACAGACGGTCTTATTTAAACTGGTGATTTCAACTTATGAGTAAACAACAGTCTCAACTTTCTTCTCCTGTCAAAATTGGCATTGCTGGACTTGGCACTGTCGGTCAATCTGTGGTCAATATACTACGTTCGGACACTTCACCATTAGCCTCAGAAATTCATGGCAACTATCAAATCACTGAAGCCGTGGTTCGCAATCCTAACGCCTCACGTGACTGCAATCTTGATGGTGTTCAAGTACACAGTGATTTACTGGCCTTAGCCAACAGTGATCAAGTTGATATTATCGTTGAACTTATTGGTGATGTGGAAGACAGTTTGCAACTTTGCCGTGCAGCTCTACTCAAAAGCAAACCTGTCATCACGGCAAATAAAGCACTATTAGCTCTTCATGGTGATGAGCTATTTCAATTAGCCAAACAACAGCAAGTACCGCTTTTATTTGAAGCCGCTGTTGCTGGTGGTATCCCTGCTATCAAAGTACTTAGAGAAAGCATTACTGCCAATCATATTGATCATATTTGTGGCATTATTAACGGCACCTGCAACTACCTGCTTACCCGCATGGCAAAAGAAGGTATAAATTACCAAGAGGTATTGCAAGATGCACAGCGATTAGGTTATGCTGAAGCCGATCCAAGTTTTGATGTTGAAGGGGTTGATGCTGCTCATAAACTCACTCTATTAGTACGATTGGCATTTAAACAAAATATTAAATTCGCTGACATTTACCTTCAAGGACTTAGCCATATTCACTTAGATGATTTCCGTTATGCCAATCGTTTAGGTTATGTTATCAAGCCACTTGCAGTTGCTTCAATCACAGATAACAACACCATTGACTGCCACGTCAACCCCACCTTAATCCCTAAAAACACCATCATTGCAAAAGTCAATGACGTACTTAATGCCGTAGTATTACATGGCGATCGTTTTGGTGAAATTACACTCACAGGAGCAGGTGCTGGTGGAGATGCAACAGCCTCAGCAGTGGTAAGTGATCTTGTGGAAGTTCTCAAAGGTATTAGCAATCAGACCTTACCTTTTATTGATAACGGTATTGCCGTCAATCAACCTATGGGAACGGTAACACCCAAAGAACAGCTACAAAGTGCTTTCTTCTTACGTCTATTAGCACTTGATGAGCCAGGCACTCTACAACAACTTACCGAACAACTTAGCCAGTGTAATATTAGTATTGAGGCAATCATACAAGAACCACCTCAAGATACTAACAACATCGCAACCATTGCGATTATCACTAACTCGGTTCAAGAACAAGTGATGCAAGATGCCTTAGAAAAAATACTGTTACATAGCTGTTTTGATGCCGACAATTACAGCCTGATTCGTTTGTCCAACTGATTCACTCTCCCATGAACACGACCTCATCTACCACAATCTCGCCTAGTCTTATTGAGAAATACCGTCAATACTTGCCTATCGCAGAAAATGACACGATTATTTCCTTAGGTGAAGGTTCTACCCCTCTAATTCGCCTATCTCACCTTGAACAAACTAAACTTCAAGGAATTTCAGTTTATGTTAAATTTGAAGGACTGAACCCAACAGGATCATTTAAAGATCGTGGCATGACAATGGCAATCACCCATGCCTTCAATGAAGGTTCAAAAGCCGTCATCTGTGCCTCTACGGGCAACACCTCAGCCGCGGCTGCCGCTTACGCAACTCGTGCTGATATGACGCCCATTGTCCTAATTCCAGAAGGCAAAATCGCTATCGGCAAACTTGCCCAAGCGATGATTTATGGTGCAAAAATTTTACAACTCAAAGGCAACTTTGATGATGCAATGGAACTGGTAAAAACGCTTGGTAAAAACCTGCCACTATCAATAGTAAACTCCATCAACCCTTACCGTTTGCAGGGTCAAAAAACAGCAGCTTTTGAAATTATTGAACAACTTCAGCAAGTCCCTGATTTCCATTACCTACCTGTGGGTAATGCAGGTAACATCAGTGCCCACTGGATGGGTTACAAACAATATCAAGAACAACATCAACTTAACCAGCTACCTAAAATGGTTGGTTATCAAGCGGAAAACTCAGCCCCATTCGTTCAAGGTAAACCCGTCAGCAATCCAGAAACCATTGCCACAGCCATTCGCATTGGCAACCCGCAAAGCTGGGATTTGGCGATTGAGTGCGAACAGCAATCTCAAGGCTGGTTCAACAGCCTAAGCGATCAACAAATCTTAGCAACTCAATACTTGCTTGCCTCATCCGAAGGGGTCTTCTGCGAACCTGCCTCTGCTGCCTCACTTGGAGGACTCATTATGGATTATCAAAAAGGCTTAATACCGCAAGGTAGCACCGTTGTTTGCACCCTCACTGGTAACGGGCTCAAAGACACCGAAACTGCCATAGAAACCGCTAAACAGCACTGTCAAATCGAGACCATCAGCACCGACTTAAAAACCGTAAGCCGTGCGATAGAAAAATTTCTCTAAAATGCAAAAGCTAACCCTCTCCCCAATATTTATCATTGGGCCGACTGGTGTCGGAAAGACGGTTATTGGCAGACGTTTAGCAAAACTTCTAAAACGTGACTTCATTGACTTAGATCAACAGATTGAACAACACACTAACGTTGACATTCAAACCATATTTGATTTTGAAGGTGAACAAGGATTTCGCAAATATGAAAGCAAAATCCTACAATCCATTGAAAGCAATCAAACCAATGTTATTAGCACTGGAGCAGGTTGCATTCTTGCACCAAAAAATCGCCAACATTTACAACAAACTGGGCTAATCATCTATCTGCAAGCAACGATAGATACGCTATTCAAACGTTTAAGTCGTACTAAAAACAAGCACCGTCCTTTACTCAAGCATGACAATCCCTACAAGACATTACAAGATATGCTTGCTAAAAGGAGTTCACTTTATCAGCAAATTGCTGAGATAACCATTGATGTTGACAACCAATCCATAGAAAATATTATTAACCAGCTTATCAATTGCGAGCAGTTAAAATCTCTAAAAAATTAACAACAGCCTCACAAATACCAACTTTCAATCATTCGGATTAATTCAATTTTAACAACCCATGACTACCGACGAGCATCAATATCCCGACTTCCAAGCCATAGAAAAACAAGTTCAGCAACACTGGGACGCCCAACAAACTTTCGCCGTTAGCGAAAATACTGACAAGCCTAAATACTACTGCTTGTCTATGTTCCCTTACCCTTCTGGCAAGTTACATATGGGGCATGTTCGTAACTACACCATTGGTGATGTTATCAGCCACTTCAAACGGATGCACGGATTTAACGTACTCCAACCTATGGGCTGGGATGCCTTTGGTCTGCCCGCTGAAAATGCAGCCATAAAAAACCAACAACCACCTGCCAAATGGACGCATACAAATATTGATTATATGCGTAACCAACTGAAACAATTAGGTTTATCAATTAATTGGGATCGAGAGTTAGCAACCTGCAACCCAGACTACTACCACTGGGAACAATGGTTCTTTATTCAACTATACAAAAAAGGTCTTGCTTACCGTAAAAATGCAATGGTCAACTGGGATCCTGTTGATCAAACGGTACTCGCCAATGAACAGGTTATTGATGGCAGAGGATGGCGAAGTGGTGCGGTTGTTGAGCGGCGAGAAATCTCTCAATGGTTTCTTAAAATTACCGATTATGCCGATCAACTCTTAGAAGAACTTGATAACATGCGTGGCAACTGGCCAGACTCGGTCGTCAACATGCAACGCAACTGGTTAGATCGCTCTCACGGCTTGCAAATTGATTTTCCGATTGCCGACAGTGACCAATGCCTCACCGTTTACACCACACGCCCAGACACCTTAATGGGTGCAACCTACATGGCGGTCGCTGCCGAACACCCCATCTTAAAATCGGTACCATCCGAAAAATTGGCTGAATTTATTAAATCCTGTCAAAAAATGGGGGTGAGTGAAGCCAGTATTGAAACGATGGAAAAGAAAGGAATGGATACAGGCTTACGAGCCATCCATCCACTTACAGGTGAAAGCCTGCCCATTTGGGTAGCAAACTTTGTCTTAATCGGCTATGGCACAGGTGCGGTCATGTGCGTACCAGGACACGATGCCAGAGACCATCAATTTGCTCAGACTTATCAACTTACAATTAAACAAGTCGTCAAACCTATTGATGGAGAAATCATTGATATTCAACAACAATCCTATACAGACAAAGGAATATTGGTTAATAGTGGACAATTTGATGGACTGAACTTTGCTGAGGCATTTGATGCGATTGCTCAACAACTGATTAACAAACAACAAGCCAAACGCCAAACCAACTACCGCATTCGTGATTGGGGAGTTTCAAGACAACGCTACTGGGGTTGTCCAATTCCCATGGTTTATTGTCAAAAATGTGGCGTAGTAGCCGAAGATGAAGCCAACCTACCAGTGGTCTTGCCCGATGATTTAACCGTAGATGGTTCAGGTTCGCCACTGAAAAAATTAGATAGTTTCATCAACACCACTTGCCCCCAATGTCAACAACCTGCTGAAAGAGAAACCGATACCTTTGACACCTTCGTTGAATCTTCATGGTACTTTGCTCGCTTTGCCTGTCCTGATGCAGGACAGATGGTTGATGAACGAGCCAACTACTGGTTACCTGTTGACCAATATATCGGTGGTATTGAACATGCCATATTGCATTTACTCTATGCACGTTTTTTCCACAAGGCAATGCGTGATCTGGGCTTAGTCAATAGTGACGAACCTTTTACCCGCTTACTTGCTCAAGGCATGGTGCTTAAAGATGGTGCTAAGATGTCCAAATCTAAAGGCAACACCGTTGACCCCAAAAGCCTGATTGAGCAATATGGAGCCGACACCGTACGTTTGTTTAGCATGTTTGCCTCACCTCCAGAACAATCCTTAGAATGGTCGGATGCTGGCGTTGAAGGTGGCTCACGTTTTCTAAAGCGACTTTATCGCTTTGTGACTAATCATCTACAACGTAGCCAGAATAAAGGTCACTCACTCACCCAACTTAGAGCCGTTGACCCTGCAAACCTCAACCAAGCTCAACTCGGTTTACGCCACGCTACTCATACTCAACTGCAAAAAGCCACGGTTGATATTGGCGAACGCTACAACTTCAACACCGCAATTGCGGCAATGATGACACTGCTCAATGAATTACATCGGCATGTTATCAATGATCAACAAGACCTTATCGTCATCCATGAAGCAGTAGAAATTATTCTCAAAGTACTCTCACCGATTACCCCACACATCTGCCAGAAACTATGGTGGCTAATCCATGAAATGCCGAATGATGGGCATGACAAGCAACACCATGACAAGACGCTTGCCACTCTTGCCTGGCCACAAGTGGATACCACCGCATTGCAACGTACCACCGCAAAAATCGCCGTGCAAATTAATGGTAAGGTCAGAGCAACCATTGAAGTTGCCACCGATGCTGATAAAGACATTGTCGCTGAAACAGCCAAGCAAAACCCTGCCGTAACACGACATATTGGCGACCTAACCATTCAAAAAGTTATTCATGTGCCAAATAAGCTGATTAGCTTTGTTTGCCGATAAGTTGACCATTGCACAATAAACATTCTCAATTTTACCTAACGAAATGTAACCATAGCCATGAAAAATCTATTGCCTAAATGTCAACAATCCTGCCTACGCTCTTTCGTTCGTCTAATCAACCTTGCTATTCTTGGCAGTTTATTAATGAGTTGTCAAATTACCACACAACGGTTTGAAGCCCTATCCGTTTGGCATTGGGAAATGCCAGACAACACCACCGCAAGCGGTAAACTCGTTTGGCAGAAATTACAAGAATACAACAACCCCAAAGGTAAAACCACCTCCGTATCGCTTACCAATGAAAAATTCAACAAACGCACCATTAGTGTCAACTCAAGTGGTCAACCCTCTGAGTATATACAAGAACTCAGTATCTCCCTAAAAGTTTATCAAAAAGATAAACTCATCCTCAATGAATCCGTCTTCACGGCAAGAACATTAGATCAGAACGCCCAAACTGGTACCGTTGAAGAATCACAAAAACAACCGATGATTGAAAATCTAAGCCGTCTAATCCTCATTCGCCTCAATGAACTCGTAGCCTTCGCAGACGTCATCAACAATCCCCTCAAACCCCAAGAACTCAACCCACAACCCTCCACAAACACCCAATCACTCACGAAATAGAAAAACATAACGACTCAGGTATAATGTATCTGTTGATTATAAAACCCAAATAATCCTCATATTTCAAACACTTGCGGAGACATTTTAGCAAAACATCTTTTCATGCCCACATATTTCTCCACCGTACAGACGTTGCATGCAACGTCTCTCCCAACACAGCACATTCTTCCATAATCCACCATCATAAAACCATAACCCAAATTCAAAATATTCCCAGAATTTCCCATCCAATCCGTAAAGACGCCCGTAGAGACGCTTTGCAAGCGTCTACTTGCAAAAATTTGAAATAATCTTCCTATTTCAACCACTTGCGTAGAGACGTTTTGCCAAAACGTCTTTCATGCCCGCATATTTCTCCACCGTACAGACGTTGCATGCAACGTCTCTCCCAACACAGCACATTCTTCCATAATCCACCATCATAAAACCATAACCCAAATTCAAAATATTCCCAGAATTTCCCATCCAATCCGTAAAGAGGCTCGTAGAGACGCTTTGCAAGCGTCTACTTGCAAAGATTACCCGACTCGTTCCCATGCTCCGCGTAAGAATGCATACTGGGATAGACAACTTGCAAAAAATTCCACTGACACCTCCAAAATTTGCGGTCTGCACCTTAGGAAGTGAGACTTCAGTCTCGCAAGCAAGGCAAAGCCTTGCTAACCACTCTCACCAATCTTCACAATACCAGAATAAAAACTCACCCATAAATCCCAAGCAAAACTAAAGTTTGCCTCCAAAATTTATCGTAATCCGTTGTTGTATACGTTTAAATAACCATCGCAACCACCCCGTCAGGCTTTGTCTGCGGATGACAAAGTCTTGTAAAATGTTTTATTTCAATCGATTGCAAAAAGACGCTTGCAAAGCGTCTCTACGGATTGGGTGATGGAATTAAAATAATCGTTTTATTTCAGACTTTCACAAAAGACGTTTTGGCAAAACGTCTCTACGTAAGTGTTTGAAATATGAAGGTTTTATTGTTAATGTCTTCAACTTGAGCAATTGCATTACGTTTTCAATTTTCAATTTTCACTTTTCAATTAATTCAGCAAAACGTCTCTACGTAAGTGTTTGAAATATAAAGATTTTCTTGTTAATGTCTTCAATCGAGCAGTTACATTGTCAATTTTCAACTTTCACTTTTCAATTAAAAGCAGTTACGTTTTCAATTTTCAACTTTCACTTTTCAATTAAAAGCAGTTACGTTTTCAATTTTCAACTTTCACTTTTCAATTAAAAGCA
>JAYJMH010066646.1:0-12575 GCA_036873815.1 Phacellophora camtschatica | reverse complement strand
GTTACGTTTTCAATTGTCAATTTTCACTTTTCAATTAAAAGCAGTTACGTTTTCAATTTTCAACTTTCACTTTTCAATTAAAGTTGAATTTGTTCAATTGCGAAGTTGTGTTGTTGTTGTAGTGATTGGGCGTTTTTGCTGTTTGTGATGACGGCATCGCTAAAGGGTTGGTTAATGAGGTATTGTTCAATAACTCGGTTGAGGTCTTGGGTGCTGACGTTTACCACTTGTTTGCGGTAATTGCTTTTAAATTCGGCACTCACGCCTTGTCTTGTTGCCATAAAGTCTTGGGTGGCTTCCGTTGCTCCAATAACAGGTGTTTTGAGACGAGCACAGACGCTTAAAATGGCTTCTTGCAATGACTGTTTGTCAATGGGTTTAGTTAATGTTTGTTCTAATGACTGTTGAAAGTCTGCAAAAGTTTCCAAGAGTCTTGGGTCGCGGTAGGAGAAGAAACGGAATGTTGCGGTTGCACTATCGTAGCTTGCACCACCACCATAAGCACCGCCTTGTTCGCGTATTGCGGTATGTAGGTAGGTGTTCCGTAGAAGGTGTGAAAGTACCATGAAAGCGGCAGAATCTTGATGGGTAACGGCAACGGCTGAGTAGGCTCTGGCACAGTAATTTACTTGTACATCGGCTTGCCAAGCGGTTTGGTTGCTTTGTTGGTCGTTCTGCTGGCTACTTTGTGAGATATTCCGTAGGCTATTCTGTTGAGCGGAAAGGGTTTCGCCAAATGAGGTCGCAGAAGTTGTCGCAGATGGTTGACCGTTAATGGCATCAATGGATTGGGCTTGTTGTTGCCATTGCTCAATGAGATGGCTAAGATGTTGCTCATCTGCAATCAGTAGTTGATCTGAGGCGTGAATGGGGTTTAATTTTTGGTGGAGTGAGGCTAAGGATTCAGCAAACTTTTGGAGTTTTTGGTTGTTGCTGTCATCCTTTAAAGATTCGCTAAGTTGTATAAGGCGTTGAGTTGCTACAAGTCCAGACCAGTTAAACTGAGCATAAGCCCGTTGTGATAAGGTGCTGGAAGCCGCTTGCATGGCGTGTAAGTGTCCGCTAGAAGGAATGCTATGTACCGAATGAATAGTCCATTGAGTAAGCAGTTCTTGCATATGTGAAAGCTCATCAAATCGGGGTTGACTGAACATGTCGGTTACTAATTGAATCATCGGTTGGCTGTTTTCAACCAGCCCTTTAGAGCGTATTGTTAGTTGGCTGAGAAAGCTGTCTTGCTCGCAATCTTTTAATGGTTGCCAGAGGCTGGATGAACAAGAGACGCCTCCAGTGTATTGGGCAATGTCTTGTTGGGCTTGTAGGTAACTTTTTTGTCCGTGTCCTAATTCGGTTAGGAAGGAGGCAAGCCAAGGGATAAGTTGCCATTCATCGGATGATAGTGAAGGTAGGTCGTAAGTTAATTGAAGATGGGCTAAACCATTACAGCGAGTTGCATAACCTGAGATTTTATTGTCGGTGTATTGAGGTTGGGTCATTGAAGCTTGTAGGTCAATGTCTTCAATGGATAACGTAGGCAGTAAGTCGCTGTTTGGTTGTTCTAATTGACGTTGCTCAAGTTGTTGGTTTTTATCAATGATCTGTTGGCGTTGTTTGCTACTAAGACGTTGTTGCCAGTCAACGAGTTGCTCTTTTTCTAATTGGTTGACACGTTCGTTCATGGTTGGGTCAGGTTGCATTACTAAGGTGACCCGATGAGCGTTGGCAAGTAGCTGTTTGATTTGCTGTTTGATAAATTGTGGTTGTTGGCAGCGTTCTCTTAGTTTTTTTAGTTCACCATCTAAATCCACAAATGGCATGACGGGTTTATCATGTACGGCAGCTTGGACGGTTGATAGCATAAGGTGGAGTCCATAAGGGAAACCTCCGCTCACAATTTCTCGTTGAGAGATTTCTAATTGATGCATACAGGAGTTGATTTGTTCTGAATCAAAACCTTCTTCAGAAAGTCGTTGTAATTCATTGAGGATAAGCTGTTCAACCTCCGCTTGTGCCTCTGCTTGACAACCCTCTAAACCCAGTGCCAAAACCATCTCATTCATATCATCTTCTACCCCACATAAAGGTGAAGGTGCCGCACCTAAGTTGGTATTTTCTAAAACATACTGCATTGGACTGGCTGAATTATCAAGTAGCAATAGGTTGAGTAGATTGGCGAGTAATACGCCTTCAACGGTATAGTCATAATCTAATAACCAGCCGATTACGATATGGGTTTTGTTGTCTTGTTGCTGGACATCTTTTTCTACAGGGTAGTACTCAGTAACCGATAAGTTTTGGTTACGGCGAGGTTCAGCGGTGATTTTGGGTACTTCAATTGATTGAGGAAAACGATAAAGTGCTTGTTCCTGAATTTTTATTTGGTAAGTTGTTGCAGGTTGGTTGCCATAGGTAAAGAAAGTGGCATTGGATGGATGGTAATATAATTGGTGAAAATCGACTAATTGTTGATGCGTTAGCTGAGTGATTTCTAATGGATCGCCACCGCTATTGTAGTGGTAGGTTGAGGTGGTAAAAAGATGGTGGCATAAATGGTGCCAAAGTTGACGTGCAGGTGAGCTCATCGCTCCTTTCATCTCGTTAAATACCACACCTTTATAGACTAAATCTGAGTCGGCTTGTTCTTCTGGTTTATGATTTTGTACATCTAAACGCCAGCCTTCTTGCATAAAGTCCATTTCATCTAATTTGGGAAAGAAAACCGCATCTAAATAAACTCCTAACAGATTATCAAAATCCTGTTGGTTTTGGGTAGCAAAAGGGTAGGCAGTCCAATCAGCAGCCGTAAAAGCGTTCATAAAATTGCTTAGGGAACGGCGTAACATCAAAAAGAAAGGATCTCTTACAGGGTATTTTTCACTTCCACAGAGTACCGTATGCTCCAGAATATGTGCGATGCCCGTTGAATCATAAGGCAACGTCCGAAAAGCCACCATAAATACCTGATTATCATCATCGGTACTAAAGTGGTAATGATTCGCTCCCGTAGGTTTATGGGTATAGTGTTCAATGCCCATATTAATAGAGTCAATATGTGAGCTACTGTTCAATTCAAAGTGGTTTGCCATAGGATGTGTATTTAAGGATGTATGTTTAAGGTATATGTTTTTTATAATTTAATCGTTAATTTTGACGTTAATTTTCATGTTAATTTTTAGGGTATCTTTATTATAACTCCTATAACTTCCCCAACTCAAGAATTCCGTATTGATAGTCACCCTAACCGTGTTTTCTTTCGCTAATGTTTTTTGGTGTGACTATTTAGGCTCCTGCATGGAAAGGCATGCTGGATTAGACAACAGATGACAGATAGCCAGATCCAGATACCGTCCGTACTTAAATAGGTCAAAAGGGATAGGGGCTTATCTGCTATCTGCGTCACAAACTCATGGTTTAAAGACTAAAACAGCATATCCTATTCCTTATCCAATCACCCTCTTCAAATTATATAGCCGATGATTGGATAAAAATGACTATATTTAATCACACAGACTAAAGTCTTGCCTCCAAAATTTATTGTAAGTCATCTCATCCAACCCATAGATACGCTTTGGTAGAGACGCTTTGCAAGCGTCTATTATTTGCAAGGATTTGAAATATCAAAATTTTCCTGTTAATATCTTCATGACAGGATGGTTGCAATATCTGCTCAAACGTATGCAATAGCAGAATAAAAAATGCTTTTCGCACGAAATCTAATCCCACCTGAGTAGTTACAAGGAGTAGCTATAACGTAGATAAAGTAGAAAAACTATTGCATAAACGCTCTTATTTTGGTAAAATTGTCATCTTTTTTCCATTTCTAAGAGTCGTTTTATGCCCCATACTTCCTCAACCTGCATTCTTCCAACATATAATCAACTACCTGTTGCTTTTGATCATGGCAAGGGTGCAACACTCTATGACGCCGATGGTAATGAATATCTTGATGCCCTCTGCGGTATTGGTGTTACCTCATTAGGTCATGTACATCCAGACCTTACCGAAACGCTAACCGAACAAGCAGCGAAGCTTTGGCACACCTCTAATCTCTACCATATCCCTAATCAACAGCAACTTGCTGAGAAGCTTTGCCGACTCTCTGGCATGGAAGCGGCTTTTATCTGCAATAGTGGTACTGAGGCAAATGAAGCGGCCATCAAAATTGCTCGTCTATACGGCAATCAGATTGGCATCGCTCACCCTACCATATTAGTCTTTGAAAATAGTTTTCATGGACGTTCTATGGGAGCCTTGTCAGCAACCGCCAACCCTAAAATAAGACAAGGTTTTGATCCACTACTCCCTGGCTTTACTTGGGCGAACATCAACGACTGGTCTTCAGTTTCCGAAGCCGTTCAACAAAATTCCAACATTGTCGCGGTACTCGTAGAACCGATTCAAGGCGAAGGTGGACTCACTGCTTGCACTCCCGAATTTTTACAATCCTTACAACAGCTATGCGAAGAAAAAAAATGGCTGCTCATGTTAGATGAAATTCAATGTGGCATGGGACGTAGTGGACAATGGTTTGCTTATCAGCATAGCCAAATAAAGCCCCAAGTCATGACCCTTGCCAAAGCATTGGGTAATGGTGTTCCCATTGGTTGCTGTCTAACCAGTGGACTTGCCACCCCCGTATTCACCGCAGGTAAACACGGCACCACCTTTGGCGGTAATCCTCTCTCCACTGCCGTTGCAAGTAAAGTCATTGATACCATCAATGACCAACAACTACTCAAACGTGTCAACCAGCTATCGGACTTGTTTCAACAACAAATAAACCAACAGCTTGAACCGCTGGGTATCGTTAAAGAACTACGAATTAATGGTCTGATGATTGGCATCGTGCTGGATGAAAACAAAGTTGAGATCTCTAAAATCGTAACGACCGCACTCGAAAATAAACTACTCATCAACGTCACCGCAGGTAATGTTATTCGTATGTTGCCGCCTTTTATATTGACCGATGAACAAACCGTAACCATCGTTGAACGTCTAAAACAAACACTTTCAACATTAATTTTCTAAACAAAATGACCTCTCCAACTTCTCCAAAACACTTCCTAACCCTTGCTGATATTTCCAATCAGCAACTATACCAACTTCTTGATCGGGCAATGGAACTCAAGAAAAGTAGCCATAGAGAACAAACACTCGCAGGCAAAACGCTTACCATGATTTTTGAAAAATCCTCCACCCGTACCCGACTCTCATTTGAAACAGGCATCTACCAACTCGGCGGACAAGCTATCTTTCTATCCTCTAACGACAGTCAGCTTGGTCGTGGCGAAACCATTGAAGACTCCGCCAGAGTTATCAGCCGAATCACTGACATGGTCATGATTCGCACCCACTCTCACCAAAGACTACTGGACTTTGCCAAACACTCCAAAGCCCCAGTAATCAATGGACTAACCGATGATTCTCACCCCTGCCAGCTACTTGCCGACATGTTGACCATGTACGAAACCTTTGCCACACTCAAAGACCTAACCGTCGCTTGGGTTGGCGACAGCAATAACATGTGCAACAGCTATATAGAAGCGGCTGACCTATTCGGTTTCAAACTCAATATCTACACTCCTAACGAATACCGCATTCAGCTAAACAATGATGTTATTAATGCCACACCACACATTAACATCACCGACAGCGTTCAATCCGCCGTCACCGATGCCGATGTGGTAACTACCGATGTATGGTATGGCATGGGACAAGAAAGCGAGCAACAACAACGCATAAATGACCTCAAAGATTGCTCTATCAACCAACAAATCATGCAACAAGCCAAACCACAAGCAATCTTCCTCCACTGCTTACCTGCTCACAGAGGCGAAGAGGTTACCAATCAAGTTATTGACGGCAGCCAATCCAAAGTATGGCAACAAGCTGAAAATCGCTTACACGCCCAAAAAGCATTAATGGAATTGCTATTGGCTTAGAATAAACGTATAATTTATACTGCTTTTTCAGATTTTGGAAAAAGCCTTAGCAAGTACAGAAAAATTGATGCTAGCCATTAATTTAAACTGTATAAATCTTCTTTAAATCGCTAAGAAACATCCAACAATCGCTTACAAGTATCAAGCACACATATCAAACATAGCTTTTGTAAAAGGAAAGCGAGTTAAGTTTAACCTAATTGGAATCACGAAATCAATTAAACCAACCTAACTCCAATCCAACAACAAAACGCAACATCCCACGGTGAGTTGGCTGAGTGGCTGAAAGCGCTCCCCTGCTAAGGGAGTAAGGGGTCAGACCCCTTCCAGGGTTCGAATCCCTGACTCACCGCCATTGAATAGCACTAGTAGCTCTAACTCATTCTAATAAACGTACTCCTTTCCTCCAATACAATACGTTTAGTCATTTCTAAACTTTTTGAGATTTCTATATTGAGACTATTTAAAGTCAATAAGAGGAATAGTGGCATCAGACCTAAAATATTGATACCTCAAGAAAAACATGTTCAATATTAAAAAACAATTAGTTTCAGCTACTGAATCAGGAAATTTTCTTGCCGAAGTTTGCAAACTGTATTTATTAGAAAAGGACGAGCGAAATGGCTTATCACAAGCTCTGATAAATTTGCATAATGATAGAGAAATAGATGTCATAGCCGAGTTTCAAAAATTAGACAATACGGATAAAGTAAACGATTTTTTCACGACTATAAGGATACTAGAACCAATACTTCCCAGCATATCTTCTCCTGTACTTGATGTGATGGAATGTGTCAGACACCTCACGTTTGAAGCTGGCAATGATATGGTAGCAGAAAGTCTGGTTTCTCCCTTTATAGATTTTATGTCTGTGGATGAAAAGCGACCACAAGAGGTCTTGCGTATTGCCTTGGCAACAATTGATGAGCAATTTGATTATATAATGCCAGCTTTGCTAGCTGGCACAAAACTTAACCTCAAAGAATATGTACTCAAAGCAATAGAACTCAGCAAACATTCAAATATTTTGATCCAAAGAAGAGCAATACAAGCTCTTGGAAGAATAGAATATATAAAAAATACTGAGTTAATAGTAAATGCAATGACTACTCTAGAATTTACAATTGCTAATCGCTTTGATGATTTATTGTTTGCTTTTGTATTGCGGAGTAGTTATTCGCTGTATAAGCACAACAATGATTTAGAAAAAAGAATGGTGAAAATATTTAGGTTGATTCTTAAACATCATGATAATCAAATTCTTCATATAGCTTCAAATATTTTAGCTTTTGAGTCTGACATGCCTAAACCAATCGTAGAACTATTACTGAATGCGTTAATATTTACCAAACCTGAAAACATAGCAACTCTGAATAATATTGATTATGGTTTGAAAAAATTTTTAGAGAACAATGACAAGGAAAAAGTAATACACTTTCTTGAAAAAATATTATTGAGAGAGTCTGATATAACCATAACGCAGTTTGGTAGCGTATCTATTGAGATAGTTTGTAGCATGGAAACATTTAATCATACAGTTACTAGATGGTTGCTTTCTAAAAAAGTTAGGCTTGGTCGTTCTGTAGCTGATTTGTTATTAAGTAGCAACAGACAAGACTATTGCTTATCAGTAGATGATCAGCAACTGATAGGATTGGCTGAAGGTGTTTGTCTATTTTTAGCAAAGAAAGCCTGCGGTTGGTTTTTTATGCATCCAGTTAGTGCGGTTAGCTTTATCGTATCGTTAATTGACAAAGCCACTGAAGATGAACGCCAAGAGATAGCAAACATACTCCTCCATCCGTTGTTAATAAGTTACTCTGGAAGCGGAAAGAAATATTTGGAAGACGCATTAGCAAATGCTTCTGAGACACAGATTGTCATAATAAATGATGTCCTAACAAGGCTTGAAGAATACCATAAAGGGTTAGAAGCAGCTTGGAATACTAGAGAGCTAATACCCTCAGTTGCACAAAGAGAAACATATCATCGTTATCACGATAGATTAATGCAAAAATCAATGGAAGAAGCTGAAAAAAGTAGTATTTTTTTAAATTTGATAAATAAACAAGTAATTTTATATGGCAATAAAACCATCAACTACTTCAAACCTAGCTCTGAACAGCAAGCAACACGACAAGAAATGCAACTCCAAAAATCCAGCTATTCTGTTGAGTATCCGTCAATTGATCATTTAGATCATACTGGTCTGGAGTATATGTTGTGTAATTTCAAATTTGAGGGTTGCATATCATGAGATTGATCATAAGAGAATATTTAGCTTCTTTACGCGAGCGTAATGAGCTTGATGCTTTGCTACCAGATTTGCTATCGCAAATGGGTTTGGTGGTTTTTTCTAAACCAAGTACTGGTACAAGGCAATATGGTGTAGATATTGCAGCTTTTGGAAACATTGGTGGAGATCCTGAAAAGGTTTATCTATTTTCAGTCAAGTCAGGAAATTTAGGTAGGAAAGATTGGAATAGTGGAAATATCCAGGATCTTAAGCCCTCTTTAGACGAAATCATAAATACATATATTCCAACCCATTTGCCAGCCGAGTATAAACAAAAGTCCATTGAAATATGTATTTGTTTTGGTGGAGATATAAAAGAGGAGGTTAGGCTAAATATTTCCACTTATGAAGATCAAAATAGAACAGAAAAGTTATCTTTCAGCGAATGGGGAGGTGAAAAAATCTCTGGCTATATTGAAAAACACCTTCTCAAAGAAGAGTTGTTGCCGAAAGATTGTCATCATTTATTGAGAAAGTCATTGGCAATGTTGGATGAGTCAGATATATCTGTAAAGCATTACCGTCAACTAATTGAATCGCTCAGCACTAAAGAATATAAAAAAAGCAAAGATAGATTAACTGCTATTCGGCAAATATACCTCTGCTTGTGGATTCTCTATGCTTGGTGCAGAGAAGCAAATAATGTTGAGGCAGCTTTTCAGGCAAGTGAAATTTCTTTATTGCATGCTTGGTTTATAGCTAAATCTTGCCTTGGTAAAAAAGATAAAACTTCAAAGTCTCTATTCCAAACAGTAAATGCCATATTGATGCTTCAAATTCAAATAAGTAGCTATTTTCTTGAAGAAAAAATCATTCCACATACTGGTAATTTATACGCTTTATCTAATGCTGTTCAGCCATCTTGCCATATTGATACAAATTTAAAACTCTTTGACATATTGGGAAGACTCGCATGTTTAGGGCTATGGTTCTGTTGGTATTTGAGAAAACTGCAACAAAGTAATTCGGATGCTAATCTGGAATCAATATATAAAACTATAGATCAATGCTTTGATGAAATAAAGCAGCTAATTAATAACAACCCTGTACTTCGTTTACCCTGCAAAGACGATCAGGCTATTGATATTGCACTAGCTGTTTTATTCCTTGCAACAGAGCAAAGAAATTGCAATTTTATCCACAATTGGTTATTTAGTATGACGAATGGGACTATGTACATGCTCAAATATGATAAATTTTATCCATGTGCCTTGAATAGTTATCACGAGTTATTAGAGCACCCTCGAAAAGATGAAGAAGGGTATAAAGAAAAGGTAACCCAAGGTAGCATCTTGTACCCATATATTGCTGTTTTTGCAGCTTTGTTTGGTTTTGATGAGATATATAAACAAATTCAAAAATTGAAAAAGGAGCAGTTGCCTCATTGCAACTTTCAACTTTGGTACCCAGATGAAACATCAGAAGAACATTATTATGTAAATAGTGATATGCATGGTGCAACGTTATGTAACGTGCCAGTTAATGAAAGTAAAGAGTCATTTTTGGATTTAATTTTCCAAGAGTGTAAAGAATCAAAGCACTTTGAACAGCTAAGTGCTATTGAATACAATTTTTTTCCAATAATTTTATTGGCTTCAAGGCATTACAGGCTACCAGTACCTATCCACTTTTCACAACAATTTCGGAACAAAATTAATAATCATACGCTGTAGCAGTCGCTTGCATCTAAATTCAAAAATCATATCGGAAAAATAAAGTGGATACAATCCTTTGTACAATTGATAACAAAAACTATGACATAGCTTCATTTAGTAGTTTGGATGAAAATATTTTATCTAAGTTGCGTACAGCTTTAGTTTGCCAAGAATGCAAATCCCAAGGATACTACCGTAAAGAATCAAGAGATGGCAAGCCTGCTTGTTTTGGTGCATATCACAAGGATAACTGTAAGTACAAAACGCAAAGTTCAGCATCACGCATTATTCCAGAAATAGTAGAAGAGGTTAATGCTATTGCCACCAACAACCAAATTATTGATATAGCTTTTGGGAATTATGAATCTAACAGTGTACCATCCGCTAATGGCTTAAGTTATAGCATAAAACCCACTTTTTCATCTTTGTCTCGGCAACATACACGAGAACCCGTCCAAAAAAGAAATACTAGCAGGGGTTTAAAATCTTTGCTAAGAATACTAATGCACACAGACAGCTTTGCTTCTTCGGATATTGAAATAAATACTGGTGAAAAGAGCCTACGTAAGGCAAAAAATCTATTCGTACACTTTGATGATGTAAGCCAAGAATATTTGGGATTATTGCATGGTTACTGGGGTATTATCAGCCATGCTAACGTTGATATTTCTTGGCTTAATGTTGCTAATGAAAGAGAAGTTAGTATTCTGGTAGCTGGTCTTAAAAAACGTATTTTGAAGATGTGCAACATTGAATCACACGAAGAGTTAGCAGGAGTTTCTATATTAGTATTTGGTAGGCTTAAAATATCAAAAAATGATAAGTGGTACATAAAAATTGATGATGATAATCCAAAGCATATTTATATAAGAACCACAAAGTGAAAAGTAATGAGTAGCATGTCGCTATATTAGACATCGTGCTTAACTGCTTACAACCGCAGTTAAAAATTGTTGCCGTTTGTCTCTTAAACTTTTGTTGATTACCCATAAATTTGAGCGATAAAAACTGAAATAATTCTATACAAGTGTCTGATATGTTTTACTTTATATGATTTTTTCATCATGTCAAAAAATACTATTCAATTTCAAGAAGGACTCAGTTTCCCCAATTTTTTTGCAAGCTATAGAACCGAACAACAGTGCTACCAAGCCTTATTCAATCTACGTTGACCTGATGGGTTTATTTGTCCTCAATGTCGCAATAACACTTATGTAAATCGCCGTTTGAAATGTGCTACCTATTAACGTTTGAAATGTACCTTTTGGTTTGGGGGTTTTAAGTGGTTGATTTTGCTTGTTTTGGTTTTTGTGGTTTGGGGGTGTTTTAGGACTAAACAACCAACTAAACAACCTCAAAACAACCTCCAAGAACCTTTGTTTTTGTTGGTTTTTATGATATTTTTATCTTTTTTTGGGTTGTTTTCAGGAACTAAACAACCCAAAAGGGCGTTTTCTATTAACGTTTAAAATACACCATCTAAACAACCTATTTAGACCCATGAATGAGCATGCCAAACCACGGCTCCAATGATTCTAAACTCATGCTCTGACAGTTTGTCTAAGTGAACCTCAATAGGATCGTAGAACTTGTTAATACTAACGAGTTTCAACGCCCCTCGTCCCAATGGTTGGATTAATTTAACGTACAGTCCGCCATCAAAAAAGATTGCGTAAGGCATTCCATCTGTAGGCTGTTTCCTGGCCCGATCAATCATCACTAAGTCTTTGTCGTTTAGCACTGGGTGCATACTATCACCGTGCACTCGAACTAGCGATAAATTACTCACCTTCAACCCTCTGTTTTGTAGCCACTGCCTACTAAAAGCTCTGCTCCTAACTGCAAAAGCGTAATCTGGAGGACTTGCACCACCTCCACCAGCAACCAGCGACACATCTTGATATTCTGGTATTTGAACCATTTCGCTGTTTAACCCATCACTTTTTTTAGAATTTTCCTCTCCATATACAATTTGATATAAATCAAGTTGGAATATTTCCGATACACTTCTTAAAAGCTTAATAGAGAGTTGGGTTTTTCCTGACTCTAAGTCCACTATTTGATGCTTTTTAACCCCTAATTTGTCCGCCATTTCTGGTTGAGTGAGTGAGTTTGCTACTCTTATAGCCTTAATTCGTGCTGATAAATCGTCCATAGTTAGAAAAAAGTTGCTTTACTGTTGGATATTTTCTGTTTTTGTTGGATATTTTCTGTTAAAATTAAATAACGGAACAAAAGCGGAACACCTTACAGGTTTCAATTATAAACAATATTATGACTAAACACGTAACACTAAGAGAAATGAAAGAGCTTGTCCAAGAAAAAACTGGGCAAACATGGAGACACTGGTCTTCCGAAAAAGGATTTGACTATGCCTTAGTTCGCCGAGTTTTGTGCGGAGATGTGAAAGGAAAGTATGGAAAGTCATTTTTGGTTCGCAAAGCGGTTGAAAACGACTACAAAAACCTTGTAAATCATGAGCTTGGTTAGCCTCACCACGTCAGATTTGCGCAACCAACGTTCGGTTTCGCAACAATACCTTGCAAAACTGACACACAAAGCAAAGTTGGCTGGCGTTGACTTTATTACGGTTAGAGGCGAGCGTTATTTATTTTCTCTTGTTGTGAGCGGTGAGTTTCGAGGAAAGGGTTACGTTTTTACGCCTGTTGGGGCGTTGAAGCG